>JAODUP010000217.1:657500-698231 GCA_025642065.1 Paralvinella palmiformis
ATATTAAATATTAAAATGAATCTGCCTTATATTACGAAACTGTCTGAAAATACAAGAAAACGATCGCGAATCCAACATTAGCTCATAACATTGTTGTTGTTGTTCTTCACTGCGCATGTGCAATAATGTAATTAAATATTAAAAGTTTTACTGACTTTGCTTATGACCCCAATTCTTTATAATCAAAATTTATTTATTTTGCTACGGATAATGTTTATTTAATATAATTTAATAATCGATATCTAAAACCGTTCATGCATGTGCTAGATGTAATGTGTAGTCTTATACTTATTGTTGTTGATGATGACGATGATAATAATGATGATGATGATGATGATGTTTTCGTTGTCATATCCGTTGTTGTTGTTGTTATTGTTGTTGTTGTTATTATTATTGTTGTTGTTGCAGTTATCCTTCGAGATGTTCGGAGACCTTTTGATAGGAGTTTTCCTGACACACGTTGGCAATCCACTAATTGCTCAGCTGCAAGGGTAGTATACAAAAAGCAGCCCTTCAATGGCGCAGAATGTCTTGGTCGCTCAGATGACTCAGTGACTAGAACATGGCGCTGTAAATAAGACTCATATATGTGTTTATGACATTTGGTCCTATAGTTCCGTCCCGATGATGATGATGATGATGATGATGATTGATGTTTTACTCTCACTTTTACGCAAATGGTAGGCTAAATGGGCCGATCGATCTCCAAAGGTAATGAAGCGAAGTCAAAGATGAAACATCCTTCAGATATGCCCACACCGTGATTCGATCTTAGGTGGTAGTGATCTGTGGCCCAGTGCGCTACGAACTCGTGGATGAATGACATAGATTGTTAGAGTTGAGATTTTGAGTCATTTATTAAATGTTTTTGTCCTGTTTGCGTATATTTTACCTAAGTTTAAAATTAAAATAAATATCAAGTAACTATCTGTTTCTCAACAGAAACAAAATAGGGATAAATAATTTAAATGAGGTACCTACCACTTCGTGGGAATTAGAGCATTTTAAGCTGATATAAATAAATGTACTAATATCGATGGAAGTGTTAATAAGCGTTATTATAACGGAACAATCAACATATTTACCTGTATTAATGATGAAGATTCATTGTTTACGTTCTGCCTTACATTACAAAACTGTATGAAAATACCCCCCAAAAAAACGAAAGCGAGCTCAACATTAGCTGAAAACATTGTTGTTGTTCAATGCGCATGTGCAAGAGTGTAATCTTTTATCTCTTATTTCCATGAGCTGTTCAGTTTCAAGCAATTGACGTGTTTTAGTGTATTTATCTACTCGGACCCGTATGCTGCGTGCGTGCGTGCGTGCGTGCGCGCGCGCGCGGTGTGTGTGTATGGGGTGTGCGTGCATGCTTAGCGGTTCGAAGTACCACCGATCCGCCACTTAGAGAGAGACAGACAGACAGATAGAGAGCTGATGCGGAGAAATGGAGCAAACATATCCCCCTGAAGCTGGTCACCTCTAGACTAGACTGTTCTACATCTCCAGGATGTGTCCAGCGTGTCATTTTAATTGTCTCAACACGGGCGTGATTAGGATAATGAGGGTGTGGCTAGAAACCTTCGCTTTCAGCAACACATCTGGTGTTTTTTTAAAATATGATAGTGTTCTATACACATGACAACATCTAACTGGTGTGATTAGTATACCTGAAAACCCCCACTAATTAGCTGTTGCATGTATATGTTTTAGTATAATAGGTTGCTATTCTCAGTTCAATCTCTGATAAAATTCCCCAACATACGGGTATTCCGGCTTGTGTGTATCTATACACTGAGATTTCTTTATTGCGAAGATACCATTTCATGCATTTGGGCGTATCCAGAAACAGAAGAAATAGAAATTGATACTCCCTTCCCTCCCCCCCTCCCAAACAAAACAAATCCCCACCTGATTTGTTTTTGTATCCTAGAATAAACTACTTTTCTAAAGAAATAGGTCAATTGATTGTCGAGACAAGATATATTTTGTTGTATTTTTGTCTGGACGATAGTGGTCGATATAAATTTATCCGTAACACAATACATTTGCACATACTGTTAAAATACGCACGCACGCACGCACGTACGCACAAAAAAAGAAGAAAGAAACGCACACTCTCATACACACACACAAATAGATTGTCGTCTAGATTTCATTCATAAACACAGAGAACAAATATATATATATAGCTCGCCCGAAATTAATTAATTTTATTCCTGGGACCTCTCCCAACGTGAAAAATGGATGTCACCATCACTAATGTGTGACGTCATTTTCAAAATGGCGTCAGTGAAATTAGCGAAATTACATTTTCGCCTATAACTCGGCTTATAGGGAAGATAGAAATGAAATTGTGGTGTCTAAACCCAATTTTTTGAGGATGGGAATCTAATGATAACACTGAAAAATCCCTATGACTCTTCGTAAACTCGGAATTCAAAATGGTTTTCATTGAAACCACATTTGCTGCCATATTTTGACTTTCAGGATAAGTAGATAATTGCTCATGGGCTTTTAGCCTTCATTATGATATCTTTGATTTAGCCTGGTGTTATGTAATAACTGGTGGCCATCTTGGAATTCAGAATGGCTGCCAATATTGCCAGATTTCGTATTGTTATCAGTCATAATTACATAATAACCCGTTCCATTATGTGACATTTAACATCAAAACGGGCATATATTGAAATAAAGACATTTATTCAAAGTTAAAGACGATGTGATAAATGACAGAATGAAAACTCACGAGTTACTCATGCACTCATAATAACCAGCTAAGTAGATATAATCTACTTAATCACATCTAAATCAGTTCACCGTATTATCAGACATGTATGGCTATGTATCAACTTCTCACACATTTGGCAATTGACGAAAAATAATAAATAAACCGTAATATTCAAACATACAAGAATAAATTTAGTCCATTGCTAACGAACATATATAATATATTGCAAAGTACATTGCATCAAGTATCTTTCCAAATCAAGGAACACACCAACAATAAATGATGAATCATCATCACTATTACTCCCTGACACTATGTTATCATCAGATGGCACATCATTCTGTTCAGTTTCCTATCGAATGAGGCGATATCGTCATTAGTTGGCAATCTGTCATCTTCCACAGCTACACTGGCAGGAATCGATGGTCTTTGGAATCACATCGGTCAGAGTCAAGTTTCAAGCAGACGGCCTGGTCAACGTTGATTAACTGATGAACTATCCTTTGAGTTCAATACCATACAGTCTCAAAGGAAAAAGCCGTCACATAAGTAGCCCATCCCAATTTGGTGATGGTGGCATCCATTTTTCATATTGGCAGATGTTCCAGGAACAAAACAAAATAGGTTTCCTAAGTTCCTTCGGGTGGTGATGCACAGGTAGCTTATAGAGCCCATGGACTAAATGAAATACTTCGGGGAATTACACAACCTGGATGCATAAAGAGGGGAGACACCGACCAATTCTGTCTCCTTCACCTCAGTGGCGCCACCTCCGACATAAATCAATATTCCATTCTCGGCACGTCTCTTAGTGCAACCTTTTTTTCCTCGACCCCAGCCCAGTGTTACAAATGCCACAGTTGGAATCACACCTTCAAGACATGCATATTCCTGGCCAGCCGTTTTCACTGGGGCAAACAAGGTCCGATACCACAGGCACCAACATGCATCAATTGTTAGAGGAAGCACTTTCCAGCATACAAGGGTTGCCCTTCCAGAATCCAAACGGTGCAGGACGTCAACCAGCAAAAGGGTATCGAAACAAGAAAGCCAAAGACTCCACAGCCATCTACAAAAGTCACAACGTCCCCTGGATCCAATCGACAGCACCACAAGTCCTTGTCAGTCTGTTCCTGTAAGAATTTCCTCCTCTCAACAACTCGGAGACCAAGACCATGACTACAGTCACTCCTCAGAAACAGAAAACGGTCACAGTTACAGTAACAACTGTCATGGTTCATATTATTCATCTTGTCTCTGTGGCAAACAATTCATGCCATGGAGAATCTGCTAAAAACCCTGCCCAAGGAGTTATGCCAGAAGGCAGAGGAAGGACTCGTTACCATGCAACATACTGCCAAATCGGATCAATTCCTCCAATCCGTCCTAGACACAGCCACCCCCCCCCCCCCAGACAACCAAGGACGCAAATAAATGAGATCAGGATCAAGATCTACTATCAGAAGGCAATGCCAAATCCCCACCCCGTACCAACCACCATCCAGTATAATCAACAAGGATACATCTGCATCATCTCCTGAAACATCAGGGGATTCCATAGTAACAAATATATCCTCCTTGCGCCAATCCAAGACAACCCTCCAGAAATAAATATCCATCCAGAATAAAACGTCCATCTAAAATTCCAGGTTACATCATCTTACACAAGCCTCATTTACTCAAACCAGACAGTCTCTTGAGGACTTATCACTGCAATCCAGTCTGATATACTGCACAACCCTATCATCCGACCCATAGCTACTGACGCCTGGGAGACATTCACTACTGAAATACGTGGCTTCAACAAGGGATCCTTTCGCCTGGTCTACACCTGTGTCACCAGGCCACCTTTTCAATACAAAAGAGCCTACTTCTTGCTGTAGTAACGTCTTGTTATCGGGGGCCATCAATGCTAATTCTAAAAACTCGGGATCTCAAGACACCAGATCAGGCCACCATCTCCTAGAACAACTCTGCAACTCTGACGCCATCCGCCTTAATGACCCGAAAGTCCCAACTGCTATCTATGGTTCAACTCACAATTTAGCCATAGCTTCCCCTCTGTGCCATCAGTGGCTCAGTGAAACCAAACCGCTTCACTTGCCTCCGACCAAATAGCTGCTGGTATTCAAATAATGAATTCTTTCAATAGGATACAAGGAAACAGACACAGAAACAACTCTCTCCGCGGACCAAATCCTACAGTCACGAAGATGGGAGGCCACCCTACTGTAGTTAAGTCACTAAAAACAAAGGAAAGAGGCTGACAATCTCGCAACGGATTGTTTTCATAAGAGCCGGCCATTTATTATGTGGCCTGAGGAGGGAAATAATTATCCGGAATACTTTACTATGCACGAACTATGCAAAAAGAGACTCTGCGCCTGGAGAAGACATGTTCAATCTCAGCTTTTACACAAACTCCCCACCCGCCTTTAAGAGAAAAATTCTGGATTTCACCAATCAGTCATGGATACAAGGACGTCTACCAAACCAATGGAAAACTGCAGTTGTCGTTCCCATCTTCCCCGAGCCAGGTGGAAGAGGACACGGTCCTATTTCACTCCTATCAAAGATCATGGAGTGTCTCATACTCACCCGATTTCTCTGGAAGCGTCCCAAACTTAATAACTTCTTCGCCTTCACCAAGGGAAGATCCACAGTTGATGTCATTCTCCATCTAGTCAACCTGATTACATCTAGGATTCAAGCCTTCCTCAGCAACAGGTAGCTACTCTGATTTGCATAACCTTAACACTGGTAATCCCCAATGATCGGCCCTCTCCCCAGCATTATTCAATTCTCTGGCGATTATCCTTATCTCAATATCCTTACCACCATCTAACACCAAACTAGAACTTACCACCAACATGCTTGTCAACCAATACAAAGCATTAATCCAATCAATTCATCTATATGCATCACGGGTACTGCTTCTAGCAGCTCCACCAGCCAAAAAAGAGTCTAGAGAGAGCCCAGAGAACATGCCTATAATATGTATTGGGACTCATCGGGATCTTCATCAGCACTTCTCCAACAACACGAAGGTATCCCTCTGATGGGTCAGCTTGTACGCATGGATAGCGCCAAGTACATAGTGAGAACTGTCACCAAGCCGAACCCAGTACCCAACATAGTTACGGTCCAGACAGAAATCAATAAAGATCCCAGAGTTCACCAAGACGTGTCATGGCCAATCAAAGCTGCATGGTTCCAGAATTACATTGGAATACCGTATCAGTGGCAAGACGCCCCCCCCCCGCCGATATATGTCCTGAATATAAATCCCATCGTCAAAAACCTACACCCACACGAAACACCAAAACCAGCCAGTATCTAAATAGCAACAATAATATATCTCTCAACATATATACTAACACCAGCACCCAGCAGGACGGCAAAACAACTTGGGATTGTTATTTTCAAGAAGAGGACCTCGACATAGAATGACGACTTCCGGATAACACCCCCATCACGCTAGCAGAGCTCCAGAGCCATACATGCGGCTCTAGCCTGGAAGCTCTAACGAGATGGCACTGGCGACACAACAATACATTTGGACTCCATGGCAGCACTCACCATTTCTTTCCACCCTTAACTTAAAAATATCTCCCGAAATAACAGCATTTCTTTTTAAACAGCCCAAACCTTTCAACGACAACGAACCCAATCAACCATCGATTGAGTCCCAAGTCAGTGTCAATCTGAATGGAAACAAACGCGCTGACAGGCTTGCCAATGTCGCTACAGTTACCTTATAAAGGGCTATTTCGCCAACCAACGCCGACCTATAACAACATATAATACATCATCCCCTCTGCAGAATTGGTATCAAAAGTCCACCGTCCCCGGCCTCAATTCCACCCCCCCGCACCAACAGACAGCAATACATCCAGCTCCGTCGCCAACAATTTTGGGGTTTTACCAAGAACTTTGCGAATATCCACCATAATACCATATGCCCCCAATACATTACCTAATTGACTGCCCAGCACACCCTAACTGCTGCCAGCCACTCAAGCACCCCCCTCCCCCAGCGAGACACATCTGGACTGACCGCGACATTGCGCCCTCCTCATCAGAAAGGCCACTATCATCTCAGACCGTATCCTCCCTGTATTCAAGAACGACACCTTCCACTAACGCCAGTAACCACCTCTATTCTACACCCAGAGGCTGTGACCAGTAAGCGACAGCCCGTAGGGTCAATCCCCAAATTTCAACTAACTAAGCTGCTTAGGCCGTTATCTGACTTGGGTGTTTTATTCCCAAACACCACGCCTATAGGTTTTTTTAGTTGCTAGGCAACTTAGGGACTGGTGGTCTATTAGGCATGTCTCAGCATGAAAAGTCGCCACTCTGGGTTCAGTCCTCTGAAGAATTATCCAGAGTTTGGATTCACGGTTCGAGATTCTCTGTGCCAGTGCCTTATTCCATACGGCTAAAAAACACACACACAGACAGACAGACACAGAGAGAGAGAGAGAGAGAGAGACCACGTATACATATATACCCACATAAACAAACAAAAAGCGCGCACACACAGACAGACAGACAGATAGATTATCGTCTATATTTCATTTATGAACACAGATATGAACACAAATATATTTCCTTTATTGCTTAAATAATGTTTATACATTTCAAATAATAAACTTCATTTTCACGTATTATTTATCATGCTGTATTATCTACTTATATAATGTTATTAGGATTTCTGGTGGCATCACTTATTGTGTTTTATATAACTAAATATCACATTTGTTATTTATACCTAGTAGCTAACATTTCCTGGTATTCTTAGAACCATGTAAAGTTTTAATATGTTGATATTCATCATATGAATTATTCGATAATCTCACACATTTGACGCTAATAGTCTTTGATTTGGTTTTGTTATATAGAATTTCAATTCATAATTGTCTCTCGTGACTCATCTATTATTATTATTATTATTATTATTATTATTATTATTATTATTATTATTATTATTATTATTATTATCATCATCATCATCATCATGTTTTATCATGCATTAACTTTCTGTAATTACACAAGTAACATATCAAATCCTGATCGATATGTGATAGTTAAAATTGTTTTCCAACTGACAGCGTCAATTACTTTTAAAACCACTAAATTTGGCAAATAATGGCTCTCCATATAATTTATATTATCAACAAATTTTACTGATTTGTTTTGTTTTTATATTTGCCAAACAAAATTGAAACATAGTCTCATTATTCTAATAGCAACAATAGTTAGATCTGGATCGCTTCATTTCCTACGCAGCTGCGGCATTATGAGGAATATCACGGTAAGACACAATGTCTCAAAGCTTAGATTCTTCTTTGTAAGCTTCCATCGTGTCTTTAATATAGCCCTATCTGTATGGCTAGCAGCGGACTTACATATATAAGTTATAGATTAGCTGCATTCTGTTACACCAATATCCATGATATTATCGTGAATTACTTATGTACAAAGTCGCAGTGGTAATTATATTCGGCACACGTAATTTATAACATTTTAGCAAACTTCCGATGGATATTCTACACCATCAGTGCTAGAGTATTCGTATGTTGTGTTGAATCAACTATTAGTGATAATGTGACTGCTTTGATTTACAGGACTTATCGCAAATCCAGATTGAACACGGAAGCTGCTAGCTTGATTCCATAATTGTAAACGTCTAATTAGGCCCAAGAGCATTACTTAGTTCGAGGTAGACTAGTATATAAAACACCACTAATAATAATTAAGTGGATTCTCCCTCTCTCTCTCTCTCTCTCTCTCTCCCATTCTCTCTCTCTCTCTCTCTCTCTCTCTCTCTCTCTCTCTCTATATATATATATATATATATATATATATATATATATATATATATATATATATATATATAAAAAAAATGAAAAATAATCGATTTAGGAAATGGTTACATTAGGAAAATAATACTGTACATTAATATTAAAATCTATTCATGAAATAATTGTTAAATCGGATAACCATTTGATTTATTTTGTAGTTAATTTTTGAAACTTCTTCCTTTGTAAACAAAACTCGGAATTTGAAGTCTCCCATAGAGTGAAACACTTGATCCTTTTTATCATTGTTTGTCCTTACAGACGGGATACAGCATCAATGTAAATATTCTAAAAGTATAATGCGGTGTGAAATTTACTCAACTGCTATTATGTAACATTGCTTTTGGTTACTAAGATTGGCAAATTCTCGCAAATCAATACAATATTCTGAATTAATCACAATGATAAAAGTCAAACCATCAATGTGAGTCTGTCTAATCGGTTGTAATAAAAAAATGCCTAATAATTTATTATACTATTGCACAAATATATTTTTAAATATAATTTGTTAATATCTAATCGGTACACGGTTATCTATTTTTCATTTCATAATTTGGAACATTTGGGACAAAAGAGCGAGAGTTGCTGAAGACTTCAATGTGAAAAAAAATTAACTCGCCATCTTGGTTCTAAAATAATTTTGGCCAAAATGACTGTGTTCCTACTGACCACACAAACAGCTAAAAGTAATTCAACCTCTAATAATGTGTTCCTTGTGAGTGTTCTTCGATGACGAACGCAGATACAATGTCATCCATTGCGTCATAATGAGAAAGTCAATCTTTTGTATTGACCGTTATGCGCCATTAAGCTAAATGGATATGATTATCTTTGATGACGTTCTGCGGATGTCGTTTATATCGGCAGTATATTGATGGGCTTTGTTTTTGTTCTAGGAAATTAACGTAGCTCTCGTATACAATTACAGTAGATTAATCGTTGATATTCGCTAACGGCGTCATTGATGCGTCAATCAACTAGTGCTATCACTTAATTATTATACACACAAAGAAGGACAAGGAAATACCTCCTTACTGGACAGTTATACCCCCCCCCCTCCCCAACAAGGTTGTTGTACTATGACACGATATATGGATCCTTCATACCAGAGGTATACCAGAAAGAAAGCAATCAAGGGGCCCTTTCTTAAAATAAAATACCATATAGCAAAGTAAGAAAATCCTACTTTCTTGCACTTAATAACATTTATTCGCCATTTTAGATGATTGGAGTCGTTTTGTCGTTCTGGATTTGGTAATCCCTTTACTTAGGTTTCAAACATTTTTCTGTTCCACCAGATGATGCTCCCGTAAAGTCTTCAATGTGTCGTTCGTGAACATTTTCAGCCAATGATATATCGAAATAGAATGGTTGGCGTTTTGAGTGTGGTGAGTTCATAGAAGTGAAATCTATTTCTGAGTAGATTTGTATGTCTTGAAGTAATCAACTTGGTATCCCTGAGACGGTACAATGTTTTTTTTAATTTGAGTTAATTTTTGATGTAATTTCTGACGCCACCGGAGATTCATCAAAACTAGCTAGCTCCTAATTAGTCGATTTGATACAACACTTAAACTCTGGCTTTATCATTCGGTTAGGTATATAGTTTGAAGATCTGGTTTCTATTAATACCATAGTAGTACGTACATCTAGGCAGTGTCCTATTTGCATTGTAAGGCCGAGATATTCTAACAAAATAATCCAATTGCAGAGCGCTCAGAGTCTATGAATATATTTTGCAATGGTGCTTTAGTGCTGATATCCATATGTCCTTGAATGCTTTGATCTTTTTATTGTAATATTCTAATTTAGCAGAGGCAAGTGTATTTTAACTAGATTTTTATTGACCTTGAACTTTTCACAATGAACACACAAAATGGTCCTAATCCAAATCCGTTCACAATACTTTCTGTGTCTTTTTGCAGCTTGTATGTTCTTATTGTACAATGGAAGCATTGGTCTTATTGGCATTTCCTTTGTCCTTAAAGGTGCATGCTCATCTACAATGTCCCTCAAAGTACTATAAGATGTTCAACATTCTTCTCAATGGTTCCCTGCTGAAAATCACCTTTCCATTGTCATGATATTCTATAGTATTCCAAGTATTCTTTTATTTAAATTCCCTTGGCTTATTTTGCTTACATAAGATACACACTGAAAGCTACTCTGCTTATCAGATATAAAAGTAAGCAAGTCACTTGATTCCACATATTTAGTTTAAACAAAATACAAATAACAAGTTAGTTTAGTAACACAATACTCAAGAGGTTATTTGTCTATAACATATAGAGCTAGTGACAGCAGGAAAAATGTAGAATAAGGGTTGGCTATATTGACGGACAAGGGATGACAACATGTTGTGCTTGCAGTATTTTGTGCAACCAGTATTTAATAAATTAGCAAAATAAACAAACCCAGATTAAATTGGATTTAAAAAAAGAAGATTATATTGTTTGGCAAAGCGAATTATTAAGATCATAGATGCCAATATTGCCAGTACCGTAGATCAGTCTGTTAAAAATGGGAAGACAATTATTAAAATAGTATTGCTAAACAACGTCCGAAGCGCTAGGCGCCGAGTGGAGGGGAGGGGGTAGTTGTGTCCCCTTCCTTACTCAGTATAAGAAGAATTAAATTGAACCGCGCCTGGATACAAATCTATAAACTCAAAATGGAAAAACAAATATGACCCAAAATATATTGCAAACTATTTCTAAGTTTAATTGACATAAAACTAAAAATAGCTACAGTAGAGAAAGGCGAGTAGACATATCAAAATTCGCCAAATGAAATATAGAAAAAGTGTATTAAAAGAAAATAATAATATCCTCGAAAATAATCGAGCCCAGTGGCGAACCTAGTACAGGGATTTAGCAATCTCATAGTCAAGGTACGCTCCAAAATTCGTCAACTTATGATTGGATGTAGTGAAAGGGATAAGCGAGTCTGAGAAGGTGAGTTTTCAAACGGTGACGGGAAGAAACTATGGTATTTGATGACCGAACTTGTTCAGAGAGTGAGTTCCAATGAGTAGGGAAAGCAACTGAGAAAAACACGAATACCAGAATGCAACACTAAGAATCCGTACAGTGTGTGATGGTGTGATGCTATAATTAAGGATGGGTGTAGGGAAGAAATCAGTAAGTTAGTTTTCTGTGTTGTCTAGATGTACCTATGATAATGAAATCGTTTTTGTCTGCATTGAGCCTAAGTCTATCAGCGTTTTCAGTAGGGAATATAAAAAGTAGGCCTATAAAAACACAGTGAAGCCATTGCCGCGGTGTTGCTGGAAGGAGAAGGGAGCGCGTGGTGAAGGGCTGACCATGGGGTAGTGATAGTCACACTAACGCAGTTGTGGCCCTTTTCCATTGGAATGGATGGTGTAGGGGCTCCCCTCTGAAAAAGTTGGAGAAAATGGAGTATTTGGTGCATTCTAGGCCACTTTTTCGGCAAAACCAAATAGCAGACCGATTTTCCGCCGATAAAATAGGCGACGAGGAACTGTAAAATAGACGACGTTTAGCTTCGGATGTCGGCTGATATTGAAAAGGTTGTCTATTATTTGTCATCAGGCCAGAGATATCACTGAGACAGTCACCTAACTGTGTAAGAGAAATATCTGTGTCTTCTGTAGAAAAAGATATGTATACTTGGGTGTCATCTGCATCTGCATATATATATCTGTTCAGAATGAGGGAAACCAATTGAGTGTTGTGGCCAATATGCTATACCAATCAGAGAGGCGATCCAGAAGAATAGAATAATCGATGGTTTCAAAAGCGACAGTTAATGCTGTGATATTTCCCATGTCCATGTTTAGTGATATGACGTTGTGAACTTTTAGTAGAACGGTTTCTGTAGAGTGAAATTGTTTGTAAACAGGCTGAAAAACATTATACAAGTGCACATGCAAACGACTGGATACAACTTTTTCTAATACTTATATAGATATGAAAGATATCTTCGAACTAGGCCTATAGATGTTTAGGTCATTGGCTAGTATAGACAGTTTCTAAAGAAGATGGTTTATATGGGCATGTTCAAAATCAGAAGGGAACAATTCAGAGCTTAGTGATACATTTATAAAGTTAGTAGTTGGAATAATTAGTATATGAAGACAGGATTTTAGCAGGAATGTAAGGATAGGATAGGCGCAACTGGAAAACTAATATTACAACTGGAAGCAGAAACTGGGAAAGAAGCATGAATTTTGGTGATCTGATCATTGAAACGTCTGGAAAAAAGAACTACAGAGCGAATTAGTCGAATCATGAGCTGGCAGAGAAACAACAGCCTTTGTTTTGTTGTTCGGGGAGAATCTCAGGCTGTCGCTTATTCGGCACAGCCTCTATGTTGGAGTGGTTGAGAAACCTCCTCCTCCACCACTCACAGGGGAGCAGTACGGAAAGATGGAGCCGAAATACCATGAGAGTGGTCTCTGACAGAGTGTTTTACGTCCTGGGGATCTTTAACGCCCCCCTTTGTTTTAAATAATTCAGTGGAGACAGCAGCCTTTCTATAGAGAGTCCTATTTATATAGTTCCAGAATTGGCGAGGATTGTCAGAATTGTTAGAGATTATGTTCCCTTTTAAATGTGAATTTAGCTTTAGTCATGAGTTTAAAAAAAAAAAAAAAAAAAGAAATTTTTTTTTTTTTTTTTTTTATTGAAGGTGTGTGAGAGATTTCTTTATGTGGATTCAAAATACCCAAAAAACCCCGACATTAATATTTTGGGGAACCCCAAAGAGAAACGTGTTTTTTAATTTAAAAATTGGTGATTTTAAAAGTCGATGTGATAGACTGGACCAAACGAAGGTTGAAATTACCAAAAATAAGTTTTCAAGTAAATCATAAAAGTCAACAAAGAAGGATGAATTTATTCCACGTGGGCGATAGAATAATCAGAAATGTCAATGCGGATAGCCATGAAACTAGAATAGCCCCAATAGAATGGGATGTTAATTTAAATTTATTGAATACCAGAATGTCAACATCAACTCCAAGTTCAGAGTGACGTCACTGGTGGTAAAAGAATACTTAGGAGGACAGATATTAGAAATGCAAGAGGTTGTTTCATTAGAGGCAAGGCAAGTCTCACTGTATGAGATAATATTCAATTTGTTAAGATATTACCAAATTTGTGACACTAGCTGATTTATTATGAACGGACCTAATGTTGCTGGTAGCCAAGCGGATATTTTGCAGCAGTGGAGGGTCTGGATTCATATGGATGTCACCTGCTGGTAGTATACAACGAGTTTGAACAATATTTAGTGGTATGCATAGGACTGGGAGGAGGTGAGAAAGTGATCAGTTTGGTGGAACAATTAGACTTTAACTTAGAATCAGTTAGATATGGTTTTCATTTAGAACGATGAAAATGAACAAATATTGGAAAACAAATCTCCTGTGAAAGTAGGATGGGGCACTATGCCGCGATTCAGTGTGAAAACAACTAGGAAACCGGCCAGGAAAACCAACTCGGAAAAATACCTTGAAAACAATTGAAACATTTATCAGAAAACAACTTGAAAAGCAACAGCTATAACTACTTGAAGATACACTACACAAAGTCTGGCGACGCGACGGAGATCTAAATAAATTTTAATATTACGATATAAATATCACCGAAAAACAGGAAACCGTTTGGCAAAAGTAGGGATGACTAAGTATTATTTTTGGATGTTAATTCGAAATTGTTTTTGGACCTACTTCCGAAAACGTTGGTATAACCGAGATGAATAAATCCCATAAATGTAAGGTGGTGTTGAATCATTATCTTTTCAGAACATGCAATATGTCTAGCTGGGTCGTTGCGTTGTTGTTACGATGAAACATACAACTAAGCCAGTTTATTATGCCTGTTATCATACATATATGTCTGGCTCGGTTTTATTTAAGCCTTCTAGTGGCACTGAGAAGTCGTTGGTTGGTATGAACAACTCCCAACTGCTAGAATGGCCAATAGCAACAGAATTGCAGTGATGTTGGTATATGGAGCTCCTGGATGGATCTTCAGAGGTCCAAGAAGGTCACGTTCAGTCGTGTCTGTATTAGCTTGTTTCCATCTTATTAACCATAATGTGAAGTGATTTGATGACTGTTAATGTAGCTTACCCAAATGTATTTACTAATAGTACTGCTTCGTATTTGTACTTGGGACACTTTCCAGGGATCGTTGTCTGATCAGTTCGGTCAATCAGTGATTGAAGTTGCGTTTTAAGTCATGGCGTAAATCGTTGAACGCAAGACGTCGGTAACTTATTGACCAGTCGCTGGAATTTAACAGGTTAAAGGATGTGTTGGACTGGTACTATTTTGTTGGGGGTTGCGTTCACGTATTGCGTGTTAAACTCGAGCGATTTGCTGAGACCACGCTACGAAAACAAGTTGATTGAACTTGTTACTCAGTGTAGACGCAGGATGGGTGTTCTTGGCATTCCGTTCTGCGTTCACGCCAGGAACCTCAGATGCCTGACGATTAATTGAAAACAAATGTTTTGGAACTCGAGTTCGGAAAGCTACGGAAACACACGAATGCCCGTATGTGCCGCTAGTAGGAAGCGTTGATACAGTTGATTAAATACAAATCCTCTAAAATGTGTGCGATGCAAACCGCTGAAAATGTGTTGGTGTATACGCTAGTTCGGAGCGAGCGTTTGCTTGTGATAATAAACATCCTAGTGTGATAAAGACATCCATTTCAGACGCCTGTTGTTCAATGGTAGCTACAGCAACGATTAGTATTTAAAAAAAATATATATAATAATAATTTGACAAAAACATACTGATCTAGAATAGTCAAAATTTTCGATTAGAGTAACATACAAACAGTTTCATCTAATACGGGGTTATAGTTAATGAGTATAGTTGGTAGCACATTGTAATATATATCTCTAGGCTATGGAAGAGAACCCCTGTATTTTCTGAGTTGAGTGATGTTAATCCCTCAGTGATGTCTTTTAAGTAAAGAGAGGCGCCTAGGCCAATCACTGTGGCTAAAGAATGTAATCACTCATAAGCTCACTCAGTGCTGAATATTTAGTTGGAAATCATATGCTGATGTGGATATATAACTTATCAAAAATATTCTTTACTCATATATATATATATATTATATATATATATATATATATATATATATATATTATATGCATGTAATAGATATTATACAAATGTTATTATTGTATTTTCATAAAATATTAAAAGTACTTTATACTTGTACTTGAATTTGTGCACCTTACCTCTACTTGTCGATGAATATTTGGCTTAGATTTGTACTTGGAATTGAAGGGTTGTTTGCTAAAATTGAAACTATTTCTATTATTACACACACACACACACACGCCTGCGCACACCCTTTAATTTAGATCCCATCACATCTAATTGCATATACAAAGCTGGGCTTGCGCCAGTTGCTCGCATTTTCGAATGTTTGTCCTAATGTGCGAAAGAAAAATATGCCCTTTAGCTTATTATGCGAAAGCCTTTTGATAGCAACATCTTAGACAGTTGATGTTAAAATTCAGCAAAATTAAAGTTTTATTCGTCAATTTATTTTTCTTCCGGTTTTCATCTTTGTGACTATTGGTAGAGCACTACGCGTGCAGTTCACATTTGAACGTTCGGATGGGAAGGTTCAGCTGGCTAAACTAATCACAGTTAAATGAGAAATGGATGCTTATAATGGGGACTAATGAAAGAACGACTACGTAGTACCGACAAGAAAGCACATGGAAGTGTCATTTCGATGTCAACAACAGTCCATGTGGTGAGTAATGTCAATTTAGATTCCAAGCTTACTGTCCAATGGCAATAGTAGGTATTTAAGACAAATTGACACATGACATAGAAAGGCACCATAGTATTGAATCTTGTTATTACACATGTATGTAACCTTGGACACGTTGGTTATCAGCATAATAAGTCTAATTTCCGGATCAATTTCTGTATTATGTAGGTGTGGATGTTGGACAGTTTCCCGCTAAAATTAACGCATAGTTATCCGCGTAGAAAGGCGAATCAGGGAGAGGTATTGGACTAAGGGTCTAAGGTGGATCCATGGGCGTGGGGAGGGTTTTCGAGGCTTTTAATGTTTATAGTGGCACCAGACAAATGTTAAAAGATGGTGCCATGGGGTGTAATTCAGCCTCTCCATATACCATTTTTAGCTTTTTTAATTTCACACTATTTATTTTTCTTAATTTGACACTTGATCTCTGGTTCATTCATTGGGCTATGTCAGGTTTATATCAATGTCTTTTTATGATAGAATAGTTTATGATTTGTCTATGTTTGCATGATTTAATGAAGCATCTCTTAGTAAAAACGGAAAAGGTATTTTGTGCAATGTGTAAATGCTAAATGACATATAATCTGTATGATTTTAATAATTAGAACTACAGAACAAAGTGTCATGTACTGTTATAAATTGATGAATATGAAAATCAACTGTCAAACTAACTAGCATCTTACATTATAGCACAATATATTTAGTAAACAATAAAAATAAGGTTGAAAAAATGTCAAAATATTATTTACGTTACAAATTAGCTTGTAATGAAGAAAAATCTTATTTTCTAAAGGAAATTTTGCGTCTCTAGTAACTTTTGCTCAGCCAAATTTGTGCTAGAGTGAGCTCAGACTAAGGGACGATAAATTATTAAATGTACATTATTATTATTATTATTATTATTATTATTAGGCGTGGATATACGTTCACGAAGTGGTGAACTGAAACGCATGATATTTAGCTGTTCGGTTTGAGTAACTCACAGTATTTACTCAAGATTGAGGTGATATTTGAGTAAGTCACTTCGTTGCTTCCTTGTGTAGGTAGTGTATACAACACGATTTAGTCAGGTGTTCAACAAACTGCTACGTTGGTCGACGCCCCGAGAGCCTATGATAGGCCTAACTTCTAACTCTGGTTTGACAACAACTTGCGTCGCCAGACCCGTCGGACGTCTTTCCATATGGTGTATATAGGTAGGATTTGTTTAGTTATTTGAACCCAGAATGAAACTGGGCTCAACTGGTGTGAAATGATCTGATTAATAAGTTTTTTTGAGCCACAGCAAATTACTGCTGAAAGCAAACTGTGGTATCAAAGTAATTAAGTTGTATGTGTATATATAAATAATATTAGCATATCACTGAACCACACATACGTGCTGTTTACTGCGTGTTGTAGTGTCATATTATACTTTTTGTATGTTCTTTCACTTTATGTACGTAGCTTAGATACAACCGCTTCCCTTTGGGCGTGACATATTTACCATTTACGAAAGCCTTAGGATAAGCAGTATATATATATATATATATATATATATATATATATATATATATATATAAAGAAAGAAAACAACAAATCATTCTAGGTTTTCAAATGTTATCCACCTGGTCTGTAATATGTCTGTGTTACGTGAGAACGAATAAAACAAGTTACGAGTTACGTAAACTACAAAGAAGCCGCACAATAAAAGTTCGATATCTAGTGATTTGTTTGTCTGTGAGCATCTCTAGGTAGCTCTTCTTTTAGGCAATTTTCCATTCGTGATGTTTGTTGGTGATTAGTCAATTCGCGTCTACTTTTTGTTGACCTTTCTCCACAAAGTGAAGCAAATCTTGTTCTCATTATGTTCAATATAGGCGTATGGTGTGATAGTTATGCATTATGTACTTAGTCGATTCGATGGTATACTGTTTCTGAAATATCGACATATATTAGATCGATCGTCTTCAGTGATCAATATATGTATATAAGTATCTGAATTGGTAAATTGGCAAGCATTAACAATAACTACCATCGTTAAGTAAATAGCTCTCATTGGGACAACAAATGTACGTAACCGATATGAAAGCCTTTTATATGAGATCACCTGATGGGAAGATAACGCCTGTCATCTTTTGTCATATTTCCCCGTGTTCCTATTTATTATCATGTTCTGTAGTTTGTTGCGTCATGGTTGCGTTACATTGTACTCAGATGTGATTGTACCATACAGTATCATGACATATTTGCACATTTTTCTTGTGGCTGATTAAACTGACAATTACCCGTCTGAATTAAGGACCTACATAGTTTTCATTGTTTTCTCGTGAAGATGCGTTGCTAAGATAATATACAATTAAAGCGGCTAATGTAAGTCTCCTTCAGCCGAATAGCGCCTCATCCCCGCCTGGGAAACCGCCAGCAGGTAATGAACATTACCGAAGGTTGTTCTACATTCCAGATAACATTGACAGTGGGACGGCAATGCGACTTCGAGTATGTCTACTAGGTGAAGGACGAGCCACACCTGGTCTGGTTAAGTCAGGAAAAGCGTTTAATACTAAGATCAATATAATATATGATACAATTGTAGATGATTACATGTATTATTTTCAGCAAAAGACGAAAGCCCTGTCTCTTAGCGATCTGTATTGAGCAAATTGTGTAAACAAACGAAATATTGTGCCTTATAATATTATTTACTCATTCATTTGATGTATGTTTGTGCTGTTAAACCATTCCGCATTCTGGAGAGAGAAAAAAATGATCACAAGATGATATATTGTTTCTTCTTTATCCTGGTTTGGTTCAATAATCATTCTTTTTCGGTAAATAGTCGGTTGGAAAATAAAAATCGAGACCAGGTGAATTTCCGAACGGCAATAATGAGCCGTGTTACTGGCCTGAGAAAACAAAATCAGCTTGGAACAGACGCTATTTCTACACATCTAAGAACCATAACGTGCCGGACCCCGAACTTGATCAATATATAGTTGAATAATCAGCTAACCAATAATTACATCCGTCCTCGCGAAGGTTGTCCACGCTGGGAGCCAATAATGTAATCACTGTGCCGCCATTTGTTCAATTAGATTAATCATCAGGTTGATTCCGGCGGGATTCTCTCGAGTTGTCTGACCCGGTGGCCTAAAATGAGAACGTTTATAGATATCGTACATACTTGGTGTATAATCGGAATATTACTGTGTCAGGGAGGCTACCGTCTTCTTCATTGATCTGCTCCCGAAAAGCGCGCACAACGCCCACGGAAATTGTAAGCTCAGTCGGTAGCGTGTTCGTGTTTTCACCTCGGCAGCGTGACTCCGTACGGTCGAGTCGTCAGTAATGATTCTTTCGCGAGATGACAAGATTTCCCATATACAAATATGGTTTATTGTTAGCTATTTGCACGGGAGATATAGATCTTTAGGAATATCCGTGCTTTCTGGAAAGGCGCCCAAACGATAAACGACATGCAAATATTTACAAAAACGGAAGTGGCATCTACTAGATAAAAACAAGTTTGATCCGTTGTTTTCAGTCAATTTGTTTTTAATGCAACTAGACATTAAATCCAAATAGGGGAACATTAAACAAACAACAATAAAAACAACAATCCAGACTACATTTACATCTTACAGTTAGGAAACGTCTCTAATAGGTCATCACTTGCAACACTACTGTTGTCGTATTTCAACTTCTTCGGACGAAGTATATTCCGTTCTGTTGTAATTCGATGGTCACAATAAACGTACAGCTTTAGTAAGACAATTGTGTTATCGAGTGTTTCACACAAAACATTACACTACCTCACAGAGCAACGATAAGAGTTGGTAGTCAACCCTGTCAGCAAACTCTCCAACCGAGAACTCTTCTTTATCCTCTATAACAATGTACCACTATTTAGTACAAGCGTTATCGTTTCGTTATTCAAATATTAATCGTTCATACAGCGAGTACATGGAATGTTTTAACGACAGTGCAATAAGTTTTGATGCACTCAAGAAAACCGTTACAACCGTAATATTTCTATACCCACTTTACGCCTATACCAATCCTAATATTTGTCCATAATACAATTGATTTTGTAATATAAAGCCTTTGTTGACGTCACACCAACAATTCTGTAATAATGGCAATACCTTTACCTGCGACGATGGGAAGAACAACGTAAAACTCTCTTTCGGTGGATGTGTGGATTTTTTTGGTGGGTATACTGTTCCAATAAATAGCATCATCAGCAGCAGCAACAGCAACACCAACAACAACAAAACCAATAGCTCCAGTAGAAGAATGGCCCGCATTAATTAAACAAATAAGGAAAATGTTTTTTAAAACATCGAAGGGGCTTTTTTTAAACAAAAGAAAATGGCGACATACTCGAAATCAACGACGTTCTCGATCACAAATGTTACAGAAATATAATATCTGGAACGTCCGGATTGGACGACTGCAGTTCAGTCTTGTATGGAGAGCATAATATCAGATGGAGAAATTTAATTCAAAAATATTGGCGCTATGAAACTTCCCTCCTCCTCCCTCCCCCCCAAAAAAAAACAACCCCAACCCAACAACAACCCACCCCATCCCAACAACAACAACAAAGAAGCATGACCATATCATCCCTCTACTATATTCACTACACAGTGAAGTACGTCTTTTCGTGCCCTTGAGGGGTCAGCACCGGCCTATATCAGGGACGACATTTCCATTAAGGATGGCAATCAGGAGGATCCAAATTACAGACAAGCCACTTTTAGATGTCCCCAGATCAACCTTAAAACTTATGAACACAGCCTCTTGAACTCTCTGACATTGGCCTTTCAATCATCTCCGGAACCTATTCCATTCAAAAGGTGTCTATAATGTATCCGTTTCAAGAGGATTTTACAGAAGTCTAGTCACGTCTACATTGTGTTCGTATTGAGGATTTACTGTATTTTATTTCATGTATTTTAAATTCGATTTTTCTCACCCTTTAAGTGCTTTAGAATAGTTCACCGATTAAAGCGAACTGTTCTATTTTTGGAAATAATACTTTTTTAAAATTATTTTATCATCTTCCGCTTTGAAAGTTAGTTATTAAATCAATCCCCAAACCAAATAAAACATATATCTGGCATCCCTTGCCCAAACCCAAACCCAACTAATATTGTATCATTGGTTAAGTGATATGTTTACATTGTACGTGAGTAATGCCCTGAATGGCAAAACAAAGTGTACACAGAATGGCAGGAGCATCCATCACCATAGTGATCAGCCAATTAACTCGAAGGAAATAATGATTCTTTTATAAATACTACGGTCGATGGCTTGCTGGTAGTCTGGCGAACACAGGTTCCATGCTGCCTATGTTGATATAAAGACAGACGCTGATGATGAACAAGATTGTCGTCCACGCTACCTGTCCACGCGGAGTAAAAGGCCATCCACAATCTAATTAACTTCCAGTAGGAGACTAGACCGTATTATCATTTATCGTATGAGTGAAGGGCATAAATCCTCTTAGCAATAAATGAATGGCATATACTGGTACACAAATAAACGCGCGCACACGTACGCGCACACGCACACATGCAGACACACACATACACGCACACACGCACATACACACGCACGCACACGCACACACACACACGCGCACACATGCTGGCTTACACAAGTATGGGGATGAAAGGATTGGTGAGTCACCCAAATGGTACCCAACCAGCTTCGTAATGTATCATATTTATGATATGGAGTGTGGGAAATATTCATATGGGATGAGAACATACTTAAAACTTTTAATAATGTTACTTCTGTGCATCACTTAGTATCACTCACTATCTATCTTTATCTGCGATTGTTGTAGCTTCTTTCCAACACCTAGCCAAAACTACGTTAAACAATTACTATGATGATGATGATGATGATTATTATTATTATTATTATTATTATTATTATTATTATTATTATTATTATTATCATCATCATCATCATCATCATCATCATCGTTATTATTATTATTATTATTATTATTAATAGTAGTAGTAGTAGTAGTAGTATTGCCCACTAATGGTTTGATGATATGGTGACATAGATGTGCTTGATATATATATATATATATATATATATATTACATAATTTTTATAAAGTGTAGCTGTGCATTATATAAATAATAAGTATGAATGTCGCGTGAGGTTACGGGCAACGAGACAAGAAAGAAAAGGGAGGAAGATGGAGAAAAGAGATGGGAGGTGCTAGCGAGAGACAAAAGAGGGAAGGAATCGATAGGGATGGCAAGTTAGTCAGCCAATCAGCCAGCAGACCAACAAGACGGTTATATTCAACGAGGTGTAAACTTCGCCGCAATCCCTCCGACGATCCGACAATACGATGTTGTTATTATGTTTCACGGCCGAATAAAACATTCAGGAAAGATCCGAAATGTCGCCGACGTCTTAACAATGACTCCTCGCCGAGTACGGCCAACCTGGTACAAGCACGTGCGTTGACGACGTAAAATCGGTGGAACACATTGTCATGGAGATGGAGCGAAGAAGAGCCATGTGTGGTGGCCCGTCTCTGTTGTCGATACGGGGAATGGAACGGGCAACCTCATTACACATTGGACGCTGCGTAACGGATAGCCGTTAGAGATCTACACCGAGCTACTTCGACCGAATAACCTCGTCACCAGAGACCGGCGTCCAACACCTCCGACGTGGTAACGCCGTAAAAGGTCGAGGCGACCTCGTTCTTATCCGCTTCGAGGAGGAGGAGGAAGACAAAGTATTTCCCTGGCTACGAGGAGAAAAGGGACAAATGGCTAACGAGACCGAGCAGAACGTCGACTCTCTGAAGACGATCAACACAACTCTGTTGTTTATTGGTGTCCTATTCTTGTTGTTGGCGTCGTGGATTCTGCTCGGGAACTCGCTGATCATGATAGCCATAGCGAGGTTCAGGCGCCTGCAAACGTTGACCAACCGGTTCGTTTTCAGCCTGGCGCTCTCCGACTTCATGGCCGGGCTGTTCATTATCTGGCAATCGTGTTTCAGCTGGTTTCCGCAGCTGGAAGGCAGCGGCACCGCCTGCATCTTCCGGTTTCTCAACATCCAATCGTCGTTCTGTTCGGCGTTCCATCTGATCGCCATAGCGACCGATCGCTATCTGGCCGTCCTGCACCCGCTTCGCTATCAGGAGTTCATAACCCCGAGGGTCGTTAACGTCCTGATCGCGCTGTCCTGGATCTTCGCCTTCATCATCCTCGGGTCAGTACTCGGGACGGCTGACTACGTGGCTGGGGTCAGTTTTTGTACGCTTCCCGACATCGTACCGCACGCGCTGCTCATTCTGATATTCCACGTGCTACTGGTGTCGGAGATCATCGCCATGTTCTACATGTATGGAAGGATCTTCTGGGTGGCTCGCAAACAGGTGAGACAGATCAGTGAGAACGAGGTGTCGGGGGGACAGACCGAGAAGAGGAAGACCTTTGCCAAGGAGCTGAAGGCCGCCAGACAGCTGTCGTTCATTGTTCTGGTGTTCTTCGTCTGTCACGCGACGTTTCTCGTCGTTCTGGCGCCGAGCTACATCTACAAGGAGATCATGCCAGTGCCGAAGTTCATCATCATGTACAAGGTATCGCTGATCATCATATTCGGCAATTCGGCGCTGAATCCGATTGTCTACGCGCTGAAGAACAAAGCACTCAGGAAGGCGTTCAAATGTATATTGTGCCGGTGTCTGTTAAAGGAGGGAGAATGCGATGACAACTCGTTCGGCGAGACAAGTCATACGAATGCCTGAAGCTGCCTACAGACCGGTTATGATCTCGTAATGTGTAAATAGCAGAATTTATCATTGACTAAATTTTGTGGATGGCGGAAAAGATGTTATTTGTGATGTTCACATAATCTTTAGGTCTATATGTCATAAATTTAACTGACAGAAATCATGCACTACTGTGCTGGTGGATTTTTAAAGATGTGTTGAATAGTATAATCTCTGTCTGTCTGTCTGTCTGTCTGTCTGTCTGGATATATATATATATATATATATATATATATATATATATATATAATCAAAGTTCTTTGTCAACCTATATTGATAAAACATTAAGAAAACAAAGAAATACGATGTTTCGGCTCGTGTTCAGCGGATGTCAACAAAAGTCGTGACGGTGTTCTATAATGTATTTAACGGGTGTTATTACTGACATGTAGATGTTTGTGCGCATGCTTGCGAACGTGATCATGTAAGTTAGAAAGGACAATATCGATGATTAATCAAACAGGTCACATTGTTGACTGCTGATATTCAAATAATTTTCGTTCGAAAGTAAAATAGTGCTCTCTTCTCTAGGATGTTTCTGTAAACAAATGAATCCAATCCTTTGCGTCTCAAATTTACATTATACTTTGCTGGTTAATAAATATCTGATGATCAGTTATGCTCAATGGCCACTACCAGTGTATGGTGTATTAAGGCGAATTGGCTGAATATTGATGGTAATCGTAATGTGAATCATAACAATTTAAGACAGATAATAGTGTTGTGTCAGATTAAGTTTTTTCTTGTCATTCTGATGTATGTCACCTACTCTGTACTGAGCTCTTAATGAGGGCATGCATCAGAACAATTATGATCAGCAGACATATTGTCGAACTGCAACCAGCTGAGTCACACCTACATGTAAATCAATTGTGTCGGTAGTATTAGTATTTATATTTATATTACAAAAACATCGTATTTTCTCACCAAATAAATCAGGCGATAATGTTTTCTATAATTATACGTTTAAGCTATTTGAACGCGATTTAAACAGTTTTCAAGGTCAAGTAGCATTAATTGTGTTATATATTTGGTATGTGGCTCCGTTTCACGATTCCCCGCGTTTTCAGTTCATATCTTGCGCACAGAATACGTTAAATATATATTTCTGAAAAGTTCACATATAAGCAATAATGGATTCAAATATCAATGGTCAGATGATTTGCCGAACACCAGACGCCGACATCTGACATTTAGAAAAGGGAGACTGAGTCTGGTCATTTGATGATGGTGCCAGAGATGGCGGCTAGGTGTAAATCGACTGATCGTTGACAAGATGTTGATTACATAATAATAATTTAATAATACTAACACTTGAAATGATTATCATCATGAAGACTAATCGCTGAATTTTGTATCTTTTAGAAAATAATAGGAATACGTTGTGTTAAATTAGTTATTTTATTATATTATGCTTATATATATATATATATATATATATATATATATATATATATATATATATATATATATTATTCGTAAATGTTTGAATAAAACAAATAAACAAGATCAGGTGTGCGAAAGAATGTGTCAGTGGTAAATGTATGGACCAGACACACACACACACACACACACACACACACACACACACACACACACACACACACACACACACACACACACACACACACACACACACACACACACACACACATACATACACTACATACATACATACATACACATACACACACACTCATGGAGAGAGAGTGTGTGTGTGTGTGTGTGTACTTAATATTTTCTGCATCGCTATGAACGAAGAGGCAAAATGTTCCCCCCCCCCTCACTCTTATATTACTCTATATCACAAACAACAATCAGATCGTTTTCAAAAAGTTAAACATGACGACACCGCATACAACGTTCGCTTGGATCAGATGAGCAAACATACACAACTGCTGTAATAGGATAAGACAGGACAAGACATGGCAGGATAGGATGCGCCCATCGGTGTTACTGTTTACTACACGTTAATGAGAAGGCTAGCCCTGGCCTCGTATACGGTAGTCCAAGAACGTCCCTAATTATCGCTGAAATCAGACCAAGTAACCGAAAACCTTATATTTACCACCACTTCTTGGCGGTTATTTTTCCTCTGATCACTACCTTCTTATAAAAATATAGATAATGATATTCGAGGAACACTGAAGTGAATATTATGAATATCATGAATGGAGAAATACGTAAATAAAACGAGCAACTGGTGGTCTAGTAGATGGAAGAATTGGGAAGGGAATGGGAAACGAATGCACAGATGAACCGAGAGGCATTTAGCCAGGCAGCTAGGTAGGTCGGAAGACAGGCAGGTAGATTGGTAGACAGATAACGGGAAGAGAGAGATACTAAGCCACAACACCTGATTTTTATGTGTGTCTAAAATGCAAATTATAGCTGATATTATTTCGTTAAAAATCCGCGTTCTATCCGTAGGGGAGGAAATAATGATAGGGTGATGCTTCCCACACCCACTCCACCCCCCATCCCCCCCCTGGCCCCCCTCTCTCTCTCTCTCTCCCTCCGTCCCCATCAGATGAATCTACGTCAATAATACCGCTTACGGTCAGCCACAGGATGACCCTCTCGGACACCTGGACCGCAAACCAGATATGGATCACGACAAGATAGCCCAAACGCCGATATAATCGGCGACCTTATCACGAAGCCGCCAACGTATCTAATTACGCCTCTCTTGGTCACGCCGGTTCCTGAAACGACATCGGATGCCATTAAAACATCAATGTAATATCGGAAGTAATGGCGCTGACCTCGGCGGGTTAAAGGAAGGATCCCTGCAGCATGCTGTCGGGGAAATACTTGGCACGAAGGAGCGATGCTTATCGCACGGCTCGTGCCCTAAGTGTCGGTTAGGACATCAACAACCGGAGGGCCACGGCTACTTGATAGAGTAGTTATCACATGCCATGAATTTGATTCTCGTGCCCTAGAAACGTCCGGTATCCTGTCTCTGCCGGGATCGTGTGTGTATGGCGAAGGTGGATCGTGTGGCCTCACGTGCCTGTTTTATCCCGGTTCTTGGCTCGCGTCTGACGGCGTTATAATCGGATAAGAGCTAATTACGAAGGGAAGTTTACCGTAAACAGGTGAGTATCTCACCGGTGCATCAACAAACACTCCGGGGAAGGGGGGAGGGTTGAGCGGAGAGGACTCGTTTGAGCAGCAAACGGATCACAATTAGCTGAAAATACGACAACGCTTAGCAACTAATGACACATCGAAAGATACCGGAAGCACGACTAATGTTCATTAATGACTAGCATATTCACCAGTTAAATGAAACAAAAAGGTCATTTCCGCCTCCTGTTACAGGCCACAATGATGTAGTTAGTAAAACGGTTTGTATAGAACGGGCCTGAGATTTTATCGTTGAGATGGCGTCAGTCGAACACGTGTGCTCACGCACGCACGCCAACGCGCGCCCGCCTGTGTGTATTAGGATATATATATAATATATATATATATATATATATATATATATAGTCAGAATCCGTTAATCCGGACATCGCTTATCCGACAAATCCTCCATCCGACACATTATTGTCTGTGACGGATTTAGCTCCATTATAAATGACTCTTTAATCCAGAAAAATCGAGTTCCGCGTTCCGACTCAGACAATTCATTTCCCAAACAGAACGTGACTTTTCAAAGTAAAGTACCTCGATAATCCGACAACGCGAAAACGTTGTCAAATATTTCCGCTAGTTCAGTCATAGAAGACTCACCAACTTGTTGTCAGTAATGGTTAATTAACCCGCCCACACGCAACAATTGCTATATCGTAACCAATTACAATCGTCCTTGACCATACACACCGACACACAATGCTTCCATTCCCTGCGGCTATCTCATAGCCAATCATAATCGCTCATGGCTAATTACAAACACAAACCTGTGATCTTTCCAATGCGCAGATTATGATTTAATCTGATAGTCAAAGTGATACGAGTATTTCTTTATAATGTCTGTAATTAACAAACAACAAAATGATAATTGGCTTCAATGCCATTCCGTACCATTGTGCACGCCGTCACATTGATATTTCTACTGCCCAGAAGGGTGACATCTGTCAACTAATTCCGCTAAACAGACCTTTATGTTGGATTTTTGTCCTAGTCATTAATTGTTATAATTGTTGAAAGTAATTAAATACACCACGAGATTATTAGTGTCATTGTGGTTCCAATGGATGTTGCGTATTATTTTTGTTACATACAACTCGATATTCCGACATTCGCGTTTATTATTCGACATATCATCATGTGACAAACCTTGTCGGATTAACAGATTCTGACTATATATATATATATATATATATATATATATATAAAACAATGGCTCAGAATGCACACTAGTAGATACATGTATTATAAGCTGGTATGTTTTGGCATATACATGTATTACAAGCTGGTTTGTACTAGTATATACATTATTATTAGATTGTATGTATCATATGGCCTCATGGCTTAGAGAGTGGGATTTCTTACTGATGGTCATGCTGTGCGGGAGGTCGGAGGTTCGAATCCCGGCCGTGGCACTACAGTAGGAGTTTTTCATTCAACCAAGCAACTGGCAACGTTTTCCCCCCGAACATGCCATATATTGTAAACTCTAAATTTGTTTAGAATTAGTCCCCGTGGTGAAGCAGTAAATTGGTGTTCCGGACTACTTCTACAATTCGGTGATGGTGCTAGTTTAAACTTTTTGAACGAGTGAGCGTTCAGTATGTTGTGGCTTGTCCGGAGTCGCGTCGGTGTCACTTGTTCCAAACGGTTGAGAAGGCGATAAGTTTTTTTTTGGGGGGGGGGGCTTCTTTGTTTTGCCTTTTTGTTTTCATTAATTTATTCTAGGCACATTAACACAATTTTCATTAAGCGTCTACAAATATAAAATGAGCAATTGACAAGAATAGAATCTGTTTGACCGGTATCATTATAATTTGGCTATATTCCTACTGATCTATGTTTGCGTCGCGCGTGCGTGTGCGCGCGTGTGCGTGTGTACGTGCGTGTGTTGGTGTGTTATCCTGTCATTTGATGATAGACGGTAAATATTATGATATAGAAGCCCACTGTAAACCATTCATGCCGATCACGTGATGAACTCGATTATAAAACAGCAGGGATGGATGTGGATGTGAAGACGGTAGATAGATGGGTGGATACTGTAAATATAAGATGGGAGACAGTAAACAGTAGAGATTATACAGTAGACAGTAGACATGTGATGGAGGAGACCACACCTAGAATGGGAGATCTATAGAATGGAAGACAGCAGAAGGACAATCCTGAATGTGAGATATTAGACACGGGATGTGAGATGGTAGACACGGGATGTGAGATAATAGACACGGGATGTGAGATAATAGACACGGAATGTGAGATAATATACACGGGATGTGAGATAATATACACGGAATGTGAGATAATAGACACGGGATGTGAGATAATAGACAAGGGATGTGAGATAATAGACAAGGGATGTGATATAGTAGACACGAGATGTGAAAAGTAGACACGGGATGTGAGATAATATACACGTGATGGGAGATAGTAGACAGCGGATGTGAGATAATATATACGTGATGGGAGATAGTAGACACCGGATGTGAGATAGTAGAAACGGGATGTGAGATAGTAGACAGGGATGTGAGATAATAGACACGGGATGTGAAATAGTAGACACGGGATGTGAGATAATATACACGTGATGGGAGATAGTAGATACGGGATGGCAGATAGTAGAAACGGGATGGGAGATAGTAGACAGGGATGGGAAAAATTTCATGAATGATATCTAATTGCTACAAAATATTTATTCTGTGATTTATCTGGCTGACGGCTATCTCACATGACTCAGCAGTAGGTAAATAGCATAGATAAAACGATTATAATGATCTTTCTGTTTCCTTCGCCCTTTTCTGCTCATCTTATTGTTGTCTCTGTTATTAGTAAATGCTGCCAAACAAAAGTATTGCAGCCAAACTCATAACCACGGGATTAAATCAGTTCTGAGGGATTTTTGGCTTGATTTTTGGGATGCCGAATTCCTTCTACACACCTCGACTATAAAGAAAACACATGGACTTTTTTCCTAATCACAGCGAGAGAAAAAATCGTTACGAGTCCACGCAAATGACACTGGCTACAGGTGTGAGCTTCGATAATAACAATAACTAATAACTAATCTCTGTCATCGAGCAAATATTTATTAGAGTAATGGTCTACCTGGTGTGTGATTTAGAGCTAACACATCACCGTCATCGGATTACAATGGCAACACATTACAGTTGACTGAACCACAAGATAACGCCAACGGACATATCCCAAACTGTCAGACGCCCAAACGTCTTTTGTGGAGTCTCAACAAAATAGAAATAATTCCCACAGAGCGTTTTTCTGTTTTCGTTTATAGTTGTTTTTCCATTCATACATTATATAATGTTGTTTCCATGAAGTTATGGAAACATTGGGGATAGAAATTATTATGTTCATAAAAGATAACGGTTAGGATAATTTAACCAAAACCACTTATTTTTCAAACTGTTCCCAATAACTCATTATTCAAGATAGCTAATTCAATGGGGAACTCTGTGGAAAGCTATTCCCTAGGTGGCAGCAAAAAAGGGAATCTTATGCGTGAATACTTTTGATCAAATGCCTTCCACTCAGTGTTGTATGCCAGCATGTTATAATCGTGATGGCCATCAATTCCCTCACGATGACCCGAAGAGATACAGTGCATGGGTGAATGCTCCACGACGTGTTTGGCCGAAAGGCAAAAGCCCCAGCAAGAGCAGTGTTGTGTGCTATGAGCATACTAAACTACACACTGTGAGTGCTATTCCAATACAGTTTAGTTGGAATCTAAAACCGTCGGATACTGAGTCTTACAGACATGGCCAGAGTACGGAGGGCAGCAAAAAGGTGTAGAATAGCTCTACAAAATTCTACAACAACTTTGGTTAGAGATACAGAGAAGGTGGTGGCCATTGAGTTGAGGATTATTTTATCATGATATCATTGAAGAGCCAGAAGCTAAAACAGTTACTACGAGTTCTCAGACATATCAGAGTGGTGTGACAAAGACAAGCGAGACTGGGAGTGATCCCATCAATAAATTTTGAATTATCAAGGCTCTTTAACATATCTGACAATATTTGTTGTACATGGACCCGCTTCATGTAATTGCAGTAGAGAGAGGTATCTCTATGGCCTGAGGGTGATGTGGTATGTTTCTTCGCACCCGATGGTTTCAAAGCCACATTCCCTACATCAAGAGTAATTGTTGATGGTACCGTATGCCCGATCAAGAAACCAAAATTGCCAAAAGCCCAACAATCTACATACAGCACATACAAAAATAGGAACGCAGTAAAGGCTTTGGTTGGCATCACACCTGGTGGACTTTGTTCATGTGTCTCCTGCATATGGTGGTTCCACCAGTGTCAGACAAATCATGGAACGCAACACAATGCCTCAGGATTGTGATCGTGGTGATTCGGTGATGGCAGACAAGAGGTTTGACGTGCAAGATATGGTGTAAACATTCCCACATGTTTTAAAGAAGAACCATATGCCAGTAAATATTTTTGGGGACCAGAAAATTGCATTCAAAAGCGTTCATGTTGAACGTTTCATTGTTCTAGCAAAATCTTACATAATATTATTAAACCCCATAAACATGCCAGAAACCCAGTTATCATCAGACACAATATTTGTATGCTTTATGTTGTGCGATTTCTGTTCAACATGTCAAATGCTATAGATTGCTAGTTTGTGGAATGAGAACAATATTCAACTACCAGAATAATTTATGGTGAAAAACTTGGTGCACAATAAACATTATATAATTGTTGTCCAGTTAAATTGAATATGTTCAGCATATACATGTATGTACATACTAATTATAATATTTCCATTACCATATATATTCTTTCCCATTCACAAAAAAAAATTACGTAGTCAAATGAACAACTTTATCCAGCCTTTTATTCATACATATTTAATTATAACAAACTATCCATCTTTTTATTATATCCGTCCCCTAATATTCCTATTTTGGAGCTATTACTATGCTAGATAGATAAAGTTTGATGTATTAAATACCCAGGACTATATAAAATCTTATTTGTTATGGAGCAATTCATAATTAACTGATTAATAATGGAGAATTATTGTCAAACATGTACACTCTATTGTAATTAACTCCTTCAGAGCAGGATTAAATTAGTAAGATATCTTAAAAAATAGTAAATGCATTTGACCATAAGCAATGTTAAAAGCTCTGATAAAGTTTTATTTTATATTTTTAGTCAACAGCAAAAGCATGTCATAGATTAAAAAATTAGCAGTTCGGAAAATTTGAGAACATAGTCTGGTTTATGTAAGTCGCCAGACGCCAACTACCACGCTCTAGGAGGAAATATTTATATTACAACAATAAATTGACCTTTTAACTATGGAAACAACAGAACCGAGGAGAATATAATTGGCCTGGGATCCCTGAAGCACAAAGTAGTTTTGGACCTGGTTTCTCTGTGCTGCCACCTAGTGAATGCCCAGAAGACGGCTCTCAGAGTTCCCCATTGTTCTCACCAAGAAAATTAAGTTAACCAAAACCTGGCCATCAGGTGTAAGTGGTATTTGAGCTCTATGATCATGTCTTATACGAGTTTGAAACCAAATCTAGAATTTCACCATATCCTGGCCGCATTTTACCTAATCCGGGCCAGTGTATATGTACTTTTCATATAACCCTAAACCTAACACGCTTCCACTCTCATGGTATCTTTCCAGTTGTCAACGAAAGGTTGAATAGGTAGGCTAAGCTGTCATTTATGGATGGTGCTGTCAATTTCAATATTCTGGCTCTGATATCATCAAGTCCAATGGCCTTGTTTGTTTTCAGACTATCGAGCACCTTAAGCACAACACCCGAACAGATAGTATTAAAAACAGAAGTTGTTGGTAGCAGATTTAGCCTTAAAGAGATAATTTTGGTATGTTGATGTAGATTGGATCTTATCAGCAAGGTTTTTGCCAATATTGATGAAGAAAGAATTAAATTCATTTGCCATATCCTTGGCCAGGGTAACAAACTTACTTTCAATCTCAAGTCCACTGATATCATTATGCGATGTAAGGTCTTGAGTACACCCCACATGTTCTTTGAGTTTCCATTACAACTGGAAATCTTCTTCGGAATTAAGTTTTTCTTAGCTTCACGACCAGGGTTGTCAATTAACCGGAAAATAAGAGTATTTCCCAGGACAGTGGGAAATACTGGGAATTACCGGGAAAAATACTGGGAAATTCTCTATATTATCATGATCTGTTAAACAAGCCAACGACCTCCCAAATTGTTAATTGAGCCCCCAATTGAAAGTGACACTGGGTGGGAGATGATCTCCAATCTTCAAACACTATAGATTCACCATTGAACTCACATACTGGCATACGAAGTCACATTATCTTAGTGGTTAGTGGGGTGTGGAATTCAGTAGCTTATAAAGTGGATTACAATTTTCATTATACAGTTATTACCAATACAAGCACCATGAAACATAAAGACTCTAAATTATCATGATCTGTTAAACAAGCCAATGAGCCCCCAATTGAAAGTGACACTGGGTGGGGGATCATCTCCAATCCCCAAACACTAGAGTCACCATTGAAATCACATACTGGCATATGAAGTCACATCATCTCAGTGGTTAGTGGGGTGTGGAATTCAATAGCTTATAAAGTGGTTGACAATTTTCATTACACAGTTATTACCAATACAACTTACAACCACCATTAAGCCTAAAGACCTTATCTGGAATATGTATATTTTGTGTGAAGTAGGTGCCAAGACTGTTGCCAAGTGTAGGGACTGTGAGACATCAGTCAGTGTCGTGAATCACGACACCGATTGGTGATATAATTTCTGAGTTTCTTGTATACATCCCAGGCATGTAGATCGTAGATCGTCAAAGATTTATATTTCTTAGATGTACTTTGATGTATAACATTTCAAATGACAAAACACCATACTATCTGAACAGTGTAACTCCTGGTATATCACATAAATATATGACACAAGATCAAAGAAGTATAAAAACATCTTCCAAACTCACTGTCACAATAAATCTCTTCAGTTCACAGGAACGTCATTGTGGAATAATTTGCCATCTCAAGTAAAAATAATTTAAAAAAAAAACAGTAGCTAACTTCAAAAAAAAAAACTTTTGTGTTCTCTATATAATTGGTAACCCAAGTAAGTGAAATATTCAATTAGATTAAATGTAATCCAAATTTCATATGTACATGATCATATCCCTTTACTCAGCCATCATACTGGTATTAATTACATTTTAGGGGCATGGCATCGGCACTCAGCAGGTATTTAATTACCATCGCTTCTGCCACGCCTCCTTCATCAATAGTTTATATTTTTTCTCCATCCGGCTATGCAATCTAGGTCATGTATACATTTATAATTTGTTTTTGTTTTACTATCTGTTGTTCAATAATATTATTTTACATCCTATGTGTGTATGTCAGCTCTTCCGAAACAGTTCATACTGAATGTAGACCCTGAATAAATATCTAATCTTATCTTATCTTATCTAACTTGATCATACTCGAATAAAGAGTCGTTTGTACACCCAACAATCATACTATCAATGCAATCCATCTGTTATTTAAAGTTTAATATGAGGAAGTAAGCAGAAACGCGTGACTAAGAGAATGAGGCGAGTTGGATTTGGTATGGGGTGGTTGTTCGGCAGTCAGGCGAAACACCGAACGTTAAAGATCTATCACTGTAAATATTTTATCTAAGCCGCTTTGTTAAATAGTCATTTGGAACCTAAACTATCTAAACATTATTGAAAGTCTTAAAAAATGGAAAATGGACAAGACCCTCTAAATCTAAGCTATTTAGACCCTTGTACATCAAAGTCTAGAGACTGGATAACAAGCGCATCGAAAAAGTATCGAAGGTCAGATAAATACAAAGCTACATTAAACCCCCACATGTACATGTATGCTGAATGACCTATGTACTATGCCCATAGTCAGTTTTAAATAATTATTTTCAATTTCAATCTGAATAATGAAATGATTGCTGCACAAAGATGTGTTCGTTTCAACTCCTGGCTAAAGAACATAGACAACAGTCAACAGTCAGGTTATAAAAGTACAGTCTTTTATCATCTTATTCCAAGAACAGTTAACTGTTAATAAATTATTTGTAAATGAACCTGGACATCCTCCCCGATTTGCACCAAGTGTTACCTTCTCATTGAGGCGGGTTTGTTTGTGGTACATTAAATGTGGTTTGGACTGCTCGCTGGGACATCCTAGAATGAGTTGACTGTCAGTCTCGTTCCAAAGCCTAGTGTGTGTATGGGCTTTGAGTGTGGGTAGGACCTGTTATTCAGTTAATATCCTTAATGCGTGAACTACATTCAGCCCATGAAACATATGCCACACAGATGTACATGATATCAGCTTACTATCAATTGTTCACAAGGCGTAATCTAATCGACTAATTAATGTGGTACCACGGTGTTACTATAAGACACCCATCTGACTTTATTGTGGACTGTATTAATTGGACATTTTAAAGCCTTAACAATTACTACATTATGGCCGTTCACTCAAGTAATATTTTTAATTATCAAAAACAGACCCAACACTGCTAGATATTTGACATTAACCCAAACCTAGCCACTTCGGACCTAACCATGGCCAGGTTTAAGTGAAATCGACTACATACACATTCTAGCATAGGACATGAAGGGATCGTTTTCACCCCCCCCAAAAAAAAACGTATTTAAAAATATATTTTACTAAACGTGTTGAAGCCTATAATTGCCTTACTTGTGTTCTATAATATGTTATTTACTTAATGGCAAGATTGAGAAAAGTTTAAAAGTGAAACCTTTCGGTAAAAATGTGTTATTCACACCTCAATTTACCGCACGTCTTAATTCAAATCACAACGTGATCTTTTTTTTCCTCTTCATTTCAAGACACGGTATTGGAACACTGAAATTGGGCATAAATAAGTGAAAACATCGTCATTTACTAATATAAACTAACAAGCTATATGGTCTTCACTTGTTGACTAGCTGGCATACATGTTTTAAAATTTTCCTTTTATCAAATACTGATTGAAGACACTCAGTTTTTCTTCTTTTCGGTATTCTATCCAAACTATTAAAGTTCAATCCAGATTTTAAAATTAGAGGTTGACCTTTTGTCCGTTTGTCCTCGCCCCAAGATGACAGAATTTCAGCATCACTGTAACAAAGACTCAATTTCTCACATATTAATATAATTAAGCTAGTAGTAGATTTAACAATTATATTATAATAAAATCGAGACATAGTTTAAACTTCCATATCTTGAATGTATATAAAATCACAAACGGTAATTAACAATCTCACTCACTCACTCACTCACCCACACATCCACCTATTAAAAGGACAGTTACCTGTTAATGTACAATACCATTATTTTTAATTTACTTGAAGGCTGTCACAATTTATCGTTGTTTAACACGACACCTCACCATCAGTGTATTAATAGAATGGACCTTAGAGAGACAATTTGTGTCTTCTCAACTTTTAACATAATTTCTTTCCACTATAAATGTGATTTAAAATATGATACTCTTTTCGGTTTTAATAGAAATAGAAAAATTCCTCGAGTGACTTAACGAGTTTACCGAGCATTTCGATCTTATTCTTATTACCGCTAATTATATTAAGATTGATTCAACAAAAAGTAGATTTAAAGGTTAATTACGACATGTTTTGTTCGTTGCCTTGGGTGCAGGTGGAGTTTATTGTTAACTTTTATCCTGTAATTAGTTTGTAAAAAACGCATTGATCAGACTAATTATGTCGAATTATATCCCCGACCCTGGATGAGATAATGTTAACATCTTTGTAATAAAGATTCCATTGCTCACAAATACAGATTATTAAACTTGTGATATAACTAAGCTGTTATATATTAGCAATCAAATGCAATTTAAAGTTTAACCTTTTGAGCTGACGACATATATAGCATTACACTGTAAAATTTCATTTCAGGGTTCGAGTCTCACTGTTATCTGTTTTGTTGTTGTTTTGTTGCTGTTGTTTTGTTTTTAAGTTTCATTAGAGAGTTGCCTAGTTACCAAATATTAGATTGATTCTTTGATAGTTTATTTCATTACTATTGGGAAGATATGGGGGATATCGTGATATTACGGAAATTAGAAGGCAACTAATTAATAATGTTGTGTCTGTTGTAGGTTCATGAACCATATGTTATAGGTTCATGGTATGTAATACTGTGGTGATCCTATTTGTCCATTGTCAGTGTGTTATGATTCCCAGCCGTGATATATGGGTGTTGATATTATGGTGAGCGTTTCACGGTTCCAAGCCGTGGTTACAGGGCGTGGCATTTGGGCGTGGCACTTTGAGCGGTCAGTTTCTCGCTGGACAGCACCGCGAACACATCGGTTTACATGTTGTCGAGCTAATTTGACAGTTCAGCCGTGTGTGTATGTGTATGTGTGTGTGTGTTTTAGGGTACATATAAAGAGGCAACAGGCACAGAGCATCAACATATCTAAACATCCTTCGAAACCTACCTCCATAAATCTAAATACAACTATACATACATTAATCTAAAAATAAAATGTTCCATACCTCCACATATTGATAAATGTGTGCGTATACCTAAGCATGTGTCTGATCTACTCATCAGCCTGTGGGAACCAGCTAATTCGCTTTTCGTACGCGACAAATATGTCACGCCCACAGGAAAACGGCTACATGCAGGCTACGTACAAAAAGCGGAAGCACGCAAAAAACACACCACCCGACACCACAGCTCGCAACAAACACGTGCGTGTGGTTCAATGGAGACTTGCTACATACATATCATAAACTATTTTGACACCACAGTTTACATTCAACAGTAATTTTCTGTGGTCCAAAAGAAACCTGTATATAAAGCATTTCGACACCTCAGATGCTGACCTCAGCTTTATTCTGGGTTCGAATAACTGAATAAATCCTACCTATATGAACCATGTATCAATACACGTCCGACTGGTCTGGCGTCGAAGTTCTTCTCTAACCTAAGTGAAAATTCAAGCCCTATATATAGCCTCAGCGTGTTAACAACATTACAGTTTGTTCATAACAAAGAGAATGTACACTATCACAGTATGGACTCACTAAAGCGATTAAACTAAAATAAAAACAAAGTAGCAATACCACACAATGGATTATTACTGGACTAGAACGAAATATCGTCTCAACCTGAGTAAATACTATGATTTACTCGAACCTAACAGCTAACCCTCATACGTTTCCGTTCATCACTAAGGGAACGTTCATTCACGCTTAATTTAGCGTCCCTAAGTATATGCAGTTAGGTGTGGTGGGATCTAAATTAAAGCGCCTATCCACTTGATCTATTTGACCCATGGTCGAGAACAGCGGATTTCAGGCAGATCCGATACTGCGAATAACCACATTTGGCTCTGGGGGGAGTTTGTTCCTCGACAAGAAACAAAATTATGTGCGACTATCACCGATTCACTTTACTATGTTTCGACCAACATGTTATCAAGTTTGTCCAATTTCAATGGTTTATTTACTTACGTATTAATTCCGGTGCTTTGTATGTTGACGTGCATTGTGTTCGAATAAACAGTTTACAACCGTTGCCTGCCGTTTGTGTCTATGCATATAAAGGAACCCCCGCAACATGTCTAACATCGGTAAAAATGGGGACTGTCTTCATTCGCCTCATGACCTGATAAGATCTCGTTGCTAGGTAATTGTAAACTATCTTCTTTGGAAACGATTTTGGAAATACCGGAATTAAACCTTATTAATAGAAGAACAGAACCTCCTGACCCTATGATATACGTATTATCGACATATCGAGTCAATATAAGTGATTGATTGATTGATCGAGTGAGTGAGTGAGTGAGTGAGTGAGTGAGTGAGTGGGTGAGGTGAGTGAGTGAGTGAGTGAGTGAGTGAGTGAGTGAGTGAGTGAGTGAGTGAGTGAGTGAGTATGTCTTCTTTAATCTACAAAGTTTGTAATGTGAAATGTAGGAAATGTCCATAAGGGATGAGAACATGCATATATATATATATATATATATATATATATATATATATAGTCAGAATCCGTTAATCCGGACATCGTTTATCCGACAAATCCACCTTCCGACACATTATTGTCTGTGACGGATTTAGCTCCACTATAAATGACTCTTTGATCGAATTCCGCGTTCCGACTCCGACACTTCATTTCGCCAACAGAATGCGACTTTTCAATGTAAAATTACCTCGATAATCCGACAACGCGAAAATGTTGCCAAATATTTCCGCTTGCTCTATTAAACAAGTTAATTGGGTTAGAGACAGATAGAAAAACAGTGGTGTCATCTGCAAATGACACAATATTCTCGGTTGTGCAGCTAGATATGTCATTTATATATATATGAGAAAGAGGTGGGTCGAGAATTATTTATTGGCCTCGTATACCATAAATATTAAGTTTGTGGAGCAATATCTCAGTGCTAATGGTATCAAAGGCCTTACTTAGGTCACAAAATGTTGCGAGGGTAAGTTGCGTAGGATTCGAATTGTTAACATCAGCACAGTGATTTAATAGATGCAGGACTGGATGAATGGTGAAATGTTTAGCTCGGAATCCACATTGATGGCGGTATAACATGTCATTGGTATAGAGGAAGTTAACAATTTTGTTGTACATTATTCTCTCCAGTATTTTGGAAAATGACGATAACAAGCTAATTGGTCGATAATTATTTAGTAGACATTGGTCCCCGGCTTTGTGAATAGGCTTACTTTTGCTTATTTCAAATCAGTTGGGAAAATGCCCGTGTTAAAGGTTAGATTTATAATGTATGTTATGGGGTCTACAATTTGGTCTATTGTCTTTTTCAGTAATTTAGTAGATATACCATCTGCACCATAACTGGTTTTAGGTTTGAGTCTTCTTGCGACATCGAGTATGTCGAGTGCAGCGACGGGAGTTAGAAACACGGATTTGACATTATGATTAGGCATATAGGTGTCGTAAAGACGATTCGAAGTTGGAACATTTTGACTGAGACTAAAGCCAATATTTGTTGAAAGCATCAGCTGTTTCAGTTTTATTACTCACAGTGGAATTCTCGATATTGAAAGATTGGGGAAAATTTGATTTGTTATTTCCTTTTCCAATTGTCTCCTTGAGCAGTTTCCACAATTGTTTTGAATTTTGTTTGTTTTCTTCAAGTTTAGTTTTATAATATATTATTTTAGCTTTGCGTTTTAATTTGTTGAAAATGTTAACATAGGTTTTATAAGACGTGACATTAGCTTGGGTTGGCTTTTTGAGTTTCTTAATACATAGTTCGGATTTATTACGAGAAGAATTAAGAAGTCCTTGTGTCATCCTTCATCTACAATTACACCTGAGGATGACACGCGTTGGATCACAGATCACTACC
>JAODUP010002169.1:0-14696 GCA_025642065.1 Paralvinella palmiformis
AAAAATTTTTTTCAAAAAAATTTTTTTAAATCTTTTCCAAATCAGACTGTTCGCCTTGATGTTGTGTCGACAACATATACGGTGTTGTTCACTATTTTCAGGATCGCAGATTTATCGGACGTAATTATGTGGGGTGACTATCAGGATCTCGGTGGACAAGCCAATTCTGATTACCTCTGGGAGGCTTCAGAAATTGGAGTATTGAGTGATCCTCCGTTCCACTATCACCCGCCTTCTTTCAGCCTTTGTTAAATCGGCACACGTTTAGCAACAACGGCCTTCAGAGACGTGTATTTGGTGTGCGCCCTGTGGTACACCCTGGTAAGTCTGTATTGATATGTCTTCATTCTATGAGGTGTATAGCCTATTCCCATTTTCGGAATTTAAGAGTACAAAGATTTTCTGCCGATGTATTTCTCACTCACTAATTCTCTGACTAAATCAGTAACATTTTATTAAAACTCAGTATCTTCGCCAATACAACGAAGAATATTACCAACACATTTTTTCTCCTGATAATTAATAATTTACATTAGCTTGAAAATAAATATTTCAAGCATTTTGTCAGAATTAAATTACTTTACAAAACCAAGCCAAATTTCGGATAAACAAGAAAGGTATCAAATGTAAATTTATGTAATTAATCACATAGTGACTATATATATATATATATATATATATATATATATATATATATATATATATATAAAGCTAGAGATCAAACAGTTATCTCATAATTATTTCATAACGAGAAGTGAACCTGATCCCGCGTAGTACACTGACTATTTTCCATCTTTATTGTAGAAAACGCAATACTAATTTCGGAATAAGGTTACTTAAAGCGCAGTTTCTTAAATTAGATAATCTTATTCAATACTATTACTGAGAAATCTTCGTCAGAATTGACTATGGGACCAGGTTATCATCATATCTAGATGATGTGATTTAGAATCTAGACATATACATCTCATGATAATTTCTTGCTGGAAGATGTTTTTGATAACTCAAGATAGCAATAGGATGACACATTTCCAACGATCCAAGAATAGCATGTCCTAGGGTGAACACTCCCTACACAGTATTGCAATTAAACACCAATTTCGATCTAGCAATTGATTAAATACATCTTATAATGGGACAGATCAGTGGGCAAATACTTCGTCTGTGAAGTTTAATTAAGTCTTTTCGCCAGTTGTCATGAAACACTTGTTCAGGATGAACAACTGTCCCAGTATGGTATGTTGCAGTTAATGCGTCTGGATATAAAACGCTAAAATATATTTTATTAAAGTACTGTTCTCTAATTGATCGAAATATATTCTACACTGCAAAAATATAGCAATGCCATACTGATCTGGAGTTTGGTTGTCGTAAATCCATTATTTCTGTTTACAATTAACGTAATTGACGAACAAGCAATTATTGTTGGCATGTTTGATCACTACTATGATATTAACAACCTGGACCAAAATCGTTTTGCTCCATTGAAAATATATTTTGGCTCGCCAATGAGCAACCTTTTCTAACCAAGATAATGCTCGTATTCACCCAGTGGCGGATATTGAAAGATGCGCCCTTACTAGCAGGAGCCATTCAAAGGCGCTGTACAAATAATATGTAATTTAATAATACCCCAAATAATGTCTGTAAAACCCTGTAATGATTTAAAAGATAATAATTATTTATCTGTGAAAGCGACCTTAAATAGGTGTGTTTTAGAAGAGACTTAAAATTTCCAAGAGACGACGAATTTCTAATATTTGCCGGCAACTTATTCCACAAATTAGAGGCTGCAACACTAAACGCACAATCACCATATGACTTGAGCCGAGACACTGGCGCCTGCAATAGTATCTGACTGGATGACCTGAGTTTTCGGGATGACTTTCTAATGGGAAACCAGTTCACTGAGTATTCTGGTGCCATATGTTAATACCGATTTATAGAATTATTAACAGAATCTTAAAATGTAGATACGCTGTCTAACAGGTAGCCAATGTAGTTTTGAAGAATTGGGGTAATATGATCATATTTTCCTAGTATTTTGTTACAATGCGGGGCTGCACTATTCTGAATTCGCTGAAGGCGATTAATGTTCTAATCAGATATGCCATATAACAGGGAGTTACAATGATCTATACGAGATGTAACAAAGGCATGAACTACAGTTACAAGTGATTCTTGTGTCAAGAATGCTTTTAAACAGTGGATGTTCTAAAGATGGTAGTAGGCAGCTCGGCATACTGATGTGACATGTTCATGCATGTTAATACATTGGTCAAAAATAACCCCTAGATTTTTACTGACCCATTAGGGGTAAAGATGCACCCATCTGTAATGCTGGTGTCTTTAGGGATTTAACACAATGTGGTGGTGCCAAATATAAAATATTTGTTTTATTATCATTTAGTTTTAGAAGATTTTGAGTCATCCATAGCGGATATCAGCAATACAATATTCTAAATTCTTCAAGGAAGAGGAGAAATTTAACTCATTGTCAGGATCCAATGATATATACAGCTGTGTGTCATCAGCATACAAGTGATATTTAATCCCATATCGCTGCGCAATGATCCCAAGAGGACAGGTATACATTGTGAAAACCAGAGGACCAAGAACTGAACCCTGTGGTACACCAGATAACAAAAACTGAATGTCAGATAAAATACCATGAACAGACACTCTCTGGGAGCGTTGTTTCACAGAGAGGATCTAAACCATTCAAGTACTCTACATACAGACCAACATGTCTTTTAACCTAGAAAAGTATTATGGTCAACTGTATCAAATGCAGCAGACAGGTCAAGAAGAACAAGTATTACTGGCTTACCTTGATCCAATTGACATCATAATCATTTCCTCGAACAAGGCTGTTTTCAGTGCTGTGAACACTTTTATAGGCAGACTTTAGTGATTCATTAAGGTTATTAATGATTAAATATTTGTTTAGATGGAAAACAACTGCCTTTTCTATAAACTTTAGATAAAAATGTATGATTTGAAACAGGTCTGTAATTGTTTTGAGAATATTACAGTCCAAATTGTGGTTTTTTTTTATTAATGGTTTTGCAAAGGCAGCTTTCATGGATCTTGGAAAATACCCAGAGATAATGATTTATTAACTATATTTGTATTTGGTCCTATTCAGAACATCCAGACAATCTTTCACAATCCATGTAGGCAGGGTCAACTGCACTGAAAGCATTAGATGACTTTTGCGTAACTGTCTGATATCAGTCTCTGTAGGCTCAAATGTATCCATCATGGATATGCAGGACTCTTCTACCAATGGTGTACCCTGTGATAAGGTGCTGGACTGGAACCCACTATGTATATTTAATATTTTTGACAGAAGAAGTTATTAAAACAATGGGCCATATCTTTATCTGAGTTGATATTGTTTGGGAGGACAGTTTTGACTTTGTGTAATACTTTATTACCTTTTCAGAAACAGTCACTTTGATTCCCACTTGGATGCTTTGATCTTTCTATTATAGTATTCAGATTTAGCAGAGGCAAGGGTATTTTAACAAGAATTTTACTGACCTTGAACATTTCAAAATGAACACACAAACTGGTCCTGATCCACAGACGCTCACAATACCTTCTGTGTCTTTTTGCAGCCTGTATGTTCTTATTATACCATGGAAGCATTGGTCTGCTTGGCATTTCCTTTGTCCTTAAAGGTGCATGTTGATCTACAATGTCTCTCAATGTATTATCATAGAGATCAACCAGATGATCCACATCCGGTGGATTCAATACCAGAGAAGAGACTCACAGATCAGCAAGAAAATCCTTGTCAATTGACTTGTATCTTCTATATGAAATATCTTTAGATGAAAACAAATTGTTTCTGTAAAGATACATTACTAATATCAACAAGGAAATGATCAGACAGCATGGAAAACAGACACCTTTAATCAAATTGTCATCATCACGAGAGATGACAAGATCTGATGTGACCATGTCTCTGTGTTCTTTCTTGGACATGCTGCCTGGATTGGCAGATCTAAGAATGTCAACCAGTTGTTTGGTATCTGCATTCCTCTGGCAACCAATGTATACTGAAATCACCTAAGATCAACAAATGACCACTGTTGGTAGCAAGAAGTCAACAAATTCCGAAAATTCCTTGAAGAAAATCTGCTGCTTTCAGGCCATTTTCTTGGTGGGGTGTAATCAGTAGATAATAGCTACACGAACACTTATCCCCCAGATACAAAAGTCAATTGGTAATTTTCAAAAGACTTAGCCTGAAAACGCAAAATGGGTTTCACACTTCAAGAATCACGAGAAGAATATGACTCCCCACCTTTTTTGTAGAATCCGAGCACCATGGTGGAATGAATATCCAGCTGAAGTCACATCCCAACAATCTTCTGGTCTGAAACATTACCAGTCAGCCAAGTCTCTGTTATGACAAGAGAGCATCAAAATCCATATCCTTAACAACATCAGATATTTCATGAGATTTATACAGATCGACTGACAGTTAATAAGACCAATACTTACATTTTGTACAGCATGCCATTATGTGGTGTTATTGGCACAGTGATCAACTGGCATCAGAACCAATCTGCTTTGGATGTTTTCCACTACGTGAGGGCGCATCGCTAAACAAATAGTATTACCACCATAGGGTCGTAATGCAAGCAACTGATCTCTAGTATAATTCATTATAATTATAGAAATAAAATAAGTGAAAATTTAAAAATAAAATAAAATAAAACAAAACATACACAAGCAAAAACCGAGTTCTTATGGGAAACACTGGAGCGGGCGATAATATAGGGCGTCAAATGAGCAGTTAAAAGAAAATACAAGAAATACAAAATAACTAAATATAATCAATTTATATTAATATAAATTAAATCTATATTACATAATATGCAAAATACACCAGTTTCACTGGTGTAACTTATCTAATAGCTGAACTATCCGAGAAATATTCCGGTGCCATTACATCGAGAGCCAGTCATACTTCCCGCTACAAACCACTATCCATGAGTGGCGGATATTGAAAGATGACAATAACAGTAACTAACTCAAACCATCCAGTGGCTACCCGATACCTGAATTTGATGAAAACTCTCTTCAATGAAAGATGAAGCAATAAAAGAAAATTCAAGCTTTACCAGATTAGCCTATCTCCATATAATGTACTACCAATTTAAGGCACGGGAATCGCTCTTTGAACTCTTGCAACAGAAGATCATCCCGAGTGGGATACAATCGCAAAGGTTTCCTTATCTTAGTACAAATATTTGGCTCTAGTGTATTTAGTTCCATATTATCACTTTAGGTAACAGGTTCCCGGGAAAGTTTAAAGTTCCCAGTCCCTTGAAAATTATAAGTATTTTCATAATTAAAAAGTTTAAAGAAAATATTTCTTTATTCTACACAACTACATTTACATGACTCAAATTAAGAACTGTTTGTTTCATTTGTTCAATAACGCCAATTTTTATTATTTAGGTTACATAGCCAAAATCGATAATCTGCCATTAAGCGTGCCGTTATACACTACAATAAACAAAGTCAATGAAGTGGTGTACACGTTTTCGGTATCAGGTATACCAGCCTTAGAAAAGTCAATCTACATAACTGTTGATGTTTATATGAATCCCGCTGATGGCTTTCTGGCATGGAACAACACAGCTGGTAAGTAAACAGTGGTTAATTCGAAACGGTAGAAACCAGAATATAATGATGTTAACTGTCAAATCTGAACCGAATACTCAAGATATGAACATAATATATATATATACATATATATAGTCAGAATCCGTTAAACTGGACATCGTTTATCCGACAAATCCATCGTCCGACACATTATTGATTGTGCTGGATTTATTTCCATTATAAATGACTCTTTAATCCAACAAAAGGGTGTTCGACGTTGTGACTCTGATACTTCATTTCGCCAACGGAATGTGACATTTCATTGTAATATGAACTCGATAATCCGTCAACACGAAAATGTTACCAAATATTTCCGCTAGTTCACTCATGCAAGAAACACCGAATGTTGTTAGTAATTCTTCATTAACCTGCCCACACGCCATATTTGCTATATTGTAACCAATTACAATCTTCCTTGACCATACACACCGATACACGATGCTTCCATTGCCTGTGGCTCTCTAATAGCCAATCATAATCATTCATGGCTACTTATATACACAAATGCGTGATCTTTCTAATCAGCAGATCATGAATTAATCTGATGGACAAAGTGACACGAGTATTTCTTTATACTGTCTGTAATTAACGAACATCAAAATGATCAAAGGCTTCCGTGCCTTCCGTATTTTGCGCACGTTATTGAATATTAGTTTAAATAAAGAGGTATACCTTTATTAACTCGACATTCTGACATTCTTGTTTATCCGACATATTATCTTGTGACAAGCTTTGTCGGATTAACGGATTATGACTATATATATATATATATATATATATATATATATATATATATATATATATATCATACTCCTATGTCGATTATTATCATGATCGTGATGATAATCATCACTGTATTCGTCCTCGTAATTATCACTATCATTAACATCGGTGTATATCAAGAACACGAACTGTCTAAAGGACAGCACCGTAAGGAAGATTAGAGCGCTACCTATTCCTCTGCAGTATCAGGTGCCACTGTCAGCTTGCTTTCATGTATATATTTATTATTAACTCTGCGGTGATAAGTGTTTTTGTTTGAACAGGGGAAGTAATAATCAAGAGAAATCTGAAAAGAGTAGTGTTTGGGAAACCTTACGAGGTAACATTCACTGTAAGGGATGGCTGCCATAGTGACCAAACGGCTACACTTTATGTGTATGTTTTTGATGATGATCGAACAAATCAAGTTTCAGGTAAGTGGACATTTGCTTACAAGAGATGTTAGAGCAACGTTAAATATATCGGGTTAAATATCGACCATATAATGATGACGCGAAAAGGTATAACCCATCGTAGTCGGCTCTAACTTTAATAATAATTTAAGATATTCCAGTATGTTATGGTTTCCACGAGATTTGATCTTGAATTGTGTAAGTCTAATGACCATTAAAAGCAACGTATTTTTCTAAATCATGATTTCACCCAAATGTTGATGACATTAATTATTATTAATTTCAATTCGTTTTATTGTAATTTACGAACGTTATGCACACAAAGCCGAATAACTATTGTGCCACACATTCACATCAAATTTACCAAAATGAAGGGATATGTTTCGTCCTTTAAAACAGAAATTACTTAAATTTAAGGTAACAGCAGCAACCTTTGTTGTTGCATAATTACAAGATAAACTCGATACCTATACATTTTTTAAATTTTGTTCAGATAGTATTATTTGTTTTTACATTAAACAAAATGAACATTTAATTAGCCACAGAAACAACACATTCATATGTACATTCTCTAAAGTTGATCTGATACTTTTACTTGTATATAAAAGAATCAAGTACTAGATGTTCGATTACAATTTTCAATTAGTTAATTAAATAAATGTTTACAGGATGTAGAAGTAGAGAACAAATAGGGGTACCCCCGTCTAACTTGTGGAACCAAGATCAAACAGAGGAATTTCCAGCAGGTAAGTTAATTGATTCGTGTATGATATAGAGTGCTAACGATATATTTCCTTTGGTGATGGCGATACTGATGATATGGACCCAGGAAATGTCACAGCACTAACACTTTTAGATTTATCTGCAGCTTTTGACACCATCTATTATTCTGTTCTTCTAGGTCATCTCTCTGATTGATATGGCATATAAGGCACATCACTTACCTGGATCCGCTTATTCTTAATAAATAGGTTTCAATCAATAAAAATAAGAAAATGTTTTTCCAGAGGCAGTGCCTTTTAGTCCCAGAGCTAACACATGTTTATTTAACCCGACGTGCCAAATGAATACTGTATTTTTTCGAACGAAGAGTTATATGCTGAATTCAGAACTGCTCGTCTGACAAAATTCATTTTTGGCCTCGCTTCACAATTTGAGTTCAAAGAAGGGCACCCCCCTTAAAAGTGAATATTTCTCTAAATTACATTAATATTTGTTGCGGTGATATCTGGACTTCTATTTGACTTAGAATGTCATGTATTTGACATAAAAATACATGCTGTGCTTCAAAATATAAACTAATGAGGGAATATGTGATATGATGTGGCGGCCATCTTGAAATCCAATATGGCCGCCATCTGAATTCTGAATATTACAACGATTACCTTATCATACGTCATATTTTTCCGCATGAATAGTTTAGTTTCAGAGTGTATACATGCAGAATTGTATATTGAATTCGATCTTTAAAAAAAACTCTGGTCCCAATTTGAGTTCAAAGAAGGGCACCCTTCATTATAATCATCATCATCATCATCATCATCATCATCATCTTCATCATTAGATGATACTTCTACATCATCGTCATCGCCATCGTTAAGATGTTCTTGCAACAGTTAGTGCAAGTAGTCCTGGAAGTGCATCAACTATTTCTGGTATTCTTTCTTCAAGCAGCTGAGATATGTTTATATAACGACGAGTATTCTTCCCACTGTAGCCTACATCTATCCAGACATTAGGAGCAACAGGTAGGTGACTACTGTGCTAAAGAAGTAACACCAATATGTCAGTATCTTTGCATCGGATTAAGTAGTTTCCATCTGGGTGAGTTTCCATGGCTTTTACCATATGGTAGATGATTCTAGTATCTGCTTCCTCGTGTTGGCGGTGATACGATGGAATATCTTAGCATCTAACTTCCCCATCTAATACACTATACAAGAAGCATCTTTCATCGAGAGCTACGTATACGTAGTGTTGGCGAATAATTTCCACATTTGGTTGGTTTCACGATTCAACGGAAATAAACCGAAAGAAGGCTGTTTTGACTGTAGACGACTGTAATGCACGTTGTCAATCTTTTGGCCTTGTGTGGTCTGGACCTGTGATAGTTGTTTGTGTCATTCTCTCCTCGTCTGGATCGCTCTGCTGCTTTAATGGATGGAGCCATGTACCTGGCACAAATGAAATAAACTCGGCTTGACATATTACAAAGTTGACACAGGATCATCACAGCTAGTTCACCATATGTTTTGGGTATATCCTGCAACAAATGAAGTAGAAACATTGCATCTACAAATGTGACATGAACTTCTGTTGGATCAGTACTGTCAGCCAGGATTTACAGTTTATTCATAAGCTTTGATTTGTCTGGAGGTGATTTGTATGCTGGAGGTGCAGGTACTAGAGGATAAGTAGAAACTCTGGCCAATTCGATATTATGTTATATACTGATATACAGTAGGCGGCCAAAGAGATCACGGGTACCGCGGAGTTCAAGAAGTTTCTCATCTTTTCCCCTTATCATGGTCTTAGTGGTTATGGCTGTGAAGCTTTTGACCTTCCTGCGGCGAATAGGTCTATCAAACCGGTTCTCGTCTTCAAGGCACCGATCAACAAACTCCTGACCCCATATTTTGCCTATCTTCTGACAATCAACCAGATCATCCCGAACATTATCTGAAACATCTCTCCCAGTCACAATGTTGAACAGCGGTTGCCTTGGTGGCACACAAAACGGATTAATTGTGCTTTTGATACCATTCTTTAAACTTTTCAAATCTTCATGATCTTTCTTGAATCGGTATGGTTTGAGACTCTTTGTGACATCATCTGGGGACTTCAATACGGCTTTAGCACGCAATTTGCCAACTATGGCACTCCTAGCTGATCTTGTCAGCATCCATCTCTGGCGGGCAGAATCAGAATTGTTGAAGGCAACAATACCAGTGTGACGTGACGCAGCATCAGCGTTAATTGTCTGCTCAAGAGTTAAGTCAACTGCACTCCTGGATAAGTTTTTATCTGTTCTCCTCATAGAAAGAGCTCCATTACATAGAACTTGGTTGATGCCAGGATGACTATCCTCCATGTTCAAAAGATTACGGTGATATTTCATAACCCATCGGGTGTAGTTTGGCCGATTTGCTGCAAATAATACGGAGATCAACTCTTCCACTGCATAGATGTATAGCTCACCGTCATTGGTTCTGCATGCACGGTTGAAGCGGATATATATAGATATTAGGTTCCATGGTATCCACTTAGAGTACATTTGATATACGCACGATACCTCATCATTATGTTGTCACATTCTATGAGTCATTCAATATATTGCACCAGCTCCGGTATGGTTCGAGTACCAGTTCGTTCATCAGAAAACTTCTGTTAGAAGAGTTTGTGCCAGAATGCTTCAACACATTTTCATCTGGTTTTGTATCATGTTCCTGTTCAATTACGTCATATGGCTGGACATTCTGATAGGAAATACCACTGTATTGTGTAGAGTACCTCGCACAGAAAGGGTTTCTGTGCATTCATCATAATTGTCCTATGCAAGTGATGTACACAGTTGGGACTTCGTTATCATACCATGAAGTGTAGCCTGGCTGCGATTTGATATGTCTGTTGCCATCTGTGTCTCTAAGGCTTCCACAATATGATAACTGACACAATGACCAAACCTATTAAATATCTCAAGCACACGACGAATTCCAATCATACTCTTTAGACAATCACGGTGTCATGATTATCCCAGTAACCGTGACAATAACATAGACAAATATTTGTTTAACATGGTTGATGGCGGTCACTCACAGATACATTTATACAAACTCATTTATACAAGCATGATAAGGTAATCGTTGTTGTAATCAGAATTAAGTTGGCAGCCATCTTGAAATCCAATAATGCCGCCACACAATATAATATGTTCCATATTATGACATAACATGTATTTGTATGTCAAATAAATAACATTCTAAGTCAAATAGAAGGCCAGATATCATCGGAGCTAATATTAGCGTCATTTACAGAGATTTTAAGGGGTGCCCTTCTTTGAACTCAAATTGGGACGAGAGTTCAATAAAATTAACAGTTTCGAATTCAGTATACAGTTCTGCAGTTATACACTCTGAAATAGATTTGAGTTCAAAGAAGGGCCGCCCCTTTACAATCTCTGTAAATGACGCTAATATTAGCTCCGATGATATCTGGCCTTCTATTTGACTTAGAATGTTATTTATTTGACATACAAATACATGTTATGTCATAATATGGAACATATTATATTGTGTGGCGGCATTATTGGATTTCAAGATGGCTGCCAACTTAATTCTGATTACAACAACGATTACCTTATCATGCTTTTATAAATCAGTTTGTATAAATAAAGAGTATGATTGGAATTCGTCGTGTGCTTGAGATATTTAATAGGTTTGATCATTGTGTCAGTTATCATATTGTGGAAGCCTTAGAGACACAGATGGCAACAGACATATCAAATCGCAGCCAGGCTACACTTCATGGTATGATAACGAAGTCCCAACTGTGTACATCACTTGCATAGGACAATTATGATGAATGCACAGAAACCCTTTCTGTGCGAGGTACTCTACACAATACAGTGGTATTTCCTATCAGAATGTCCAGCCATATGACGTAATTGAACAGGAACATGATACAAAACCAGATGAAAATGTGTTGAAGCATTCTGGCACAAACTCTTCTAACAGAAGTTTTCTGATGAACGAACTGGTACTCGAACCATACCGGAGCTGGTGCAATATATTGAATGACTCATAGAATGTGACAACATAATGATGAGGTATCGTGCGTATATCAAATGTACTCTAAGTGGATACCATGGAACCTAATATCTATATATATCCGCTTCAACCGTGCATGCAGAACCAATGACGGTGAGCTATACATCTATGCAGTGGAAGAGTTGATCTCCGTATTATTTGCAGCAAATCGGCCAAACTACACCCGATGGGTTATGAAATATCACCGTAATCTTTTGAACATGGAGGATAGTCATCCTGGCATCAACCAAGTTCTATGTAATGGAGCTCTTTCTATGAGGAGAACAGATAAAAACTTATCCAGGAGTGCAGTTGACTTAACTCTTGAGCAGACAATTAACGCTGATGCTGCGTCACGTCACACTGGTATTGTTGCCTTCAACAATTCTGATTCTGCCCGCCAGAGATGGATGCTGACAAGATCAGCTAGGAGTGCCATAGTTGGCAAATTGCGTGCTAAAGCCGTATTGAAGTCCCCAGATGATGTCACAAAGAGTCTCAAACCATACCGATTCAAGAAAGATCATGAAGATTTGAAAAGTTTAAAGAATGGTATCAAAAGCACAATTAATCCGTTTTGTGTGCCACCAAGGCAACCGCTGTTCAACATTGTGACTGGGAGAGATGTTTCAGATAATGTTCGGGATGATCTGGTTGATTGTCAGAAGATAGGCAAAATATGGGGTCAGGAGTTTGTTGATCGGTGCTTTGAAGACGAGAACCGGTTTGATAGACCTATTCGCCGCAGGAAGGTCAAAAGCTTCACAGCCATAACCACTAAGACCATGATAAGGGGAAAAGATGAGAAACTTCTTGAACTCCGCGGTACCCGTGATCTCTTTGGCCGCCTACTGTATATCAGTATATAACATAATATCGAATTGGCCAGAGTTTCTACTTATCCTCTAGTACCTGCACCTCCAGCATACAAATCACCTCCAGACAAATCAAAGCTTATGAATAAACTGTAAATCCTGGCTGACAGTACTGATCCAACAGAAGTTCATGTCACATTTGTAGATGCAATGTTTCTACTTCATTTGTTGCAGGATATACCCAAAACATATGGTGAACTAGCTGTGATGATCCTGTGTCAACTTTGTAATATGTCAAGCCGAGTTTATTTCATTTGTGCCAGGTACATGGCTCCATCCATTAAAGCAGCAGAGCGATCCAGACGAGGAGAGAATGACACAAACAACTATCACAGGTCCAGACCACACAAGGCCAAAAGATTGACAACGTGCATTACAGTCGTCTACAGTCAAAACAGCCTTCTTTCGGTTTATTTCCGTTGAATCGTGAAGCCAACCAAATGTGGAAATTATTAGCCAACACTACGTATACGTAGCTCTCGATGAAAGATGCTTCTTGTATAGTGTATTAGATGGGGAAGTTAGATGCTAAGGTATTCCATCGTATCACCGCCAACACGAGGAAGCAGATACTAGAATCATCTACCATATGGTAAAAGCCATGGAAACTCACCCAGATGGAAACTACTTAATCCGATGCAAAGATACTGACATATTGGTGTTACTTCTTTAGCACAGTAGTCACCTACCTGTTGCTCCTAATGTCTGGATAGATGTAGGCTACAGTGGGAAGAATACTCGTCGTTATATAAACATATCTCAGCTGCTTGAAGAAAGAATACCAGAAATAGTTGATGCACTTCCAGGACTACTTGCACTAACTGTTGCAAGAACATCTTAACGATGGCGATGACGATCATGTAGAATAATCACCATGACAGTGATGATGATGATGATGATGATAATTATAATGAAATTAGTTGGAGTAAAAGTAATCATAATAGTATATACAATTCTGCATGTATACACTCTGAAACTAAACTATTCATGCGGAAAAATATGACGTATGATAAGGTAATCGTTGTAATATTCAGAATTCAGATGGCGGCCATATTGGATTTCAAGATGGCCGCCACATCATATCACATATTCCCTCATTAGTTTATATTTTGAAGCACAGCATGTATTTTTATGTCAAATACATGACATTCTAAGTCAAAAAAAAAAAAAAAAAAAATAAAGGAAAGGCCAAAAGTTTTTGAAAATTTGAACAGCATTCTTTAAAAAAACTTTTAGCTCTGGGCTAAAAGGACTCCTCTGGAAAAACTTTTTTTATTTTTTTGGCCTTTTTTTAAAAATAAGCGGTCCCGGAAGTGTGGCCTTTTCCCTATCAATGGGGGACCCAAAGAAAAATAATAGATGGGTAAAATAAAAATTTAAAAGTGTTTGTGCTGTGAAATTTCCCGGGGCCATATCATCGGCCCTAAAAAAAAATCGTTAGCACTCTATATCCACGAATTTCTTACCCGCTGGAAATTTTTTTTGTCTTGGTTCCCAAATTAAGGGGAAATTTTTTCTCTACTTTTACATCCTGTAAACAAAAAAACAATTGAAAAATTGGTAAAATTCGAAACGGAAAAATTTCATATGAATGTGTTGTTTCTGTGGCTAATTAAATGTTCATTTTGTTTAATGTAAAAAAAATATAATACTATCTGAACAAAATTTAAAAAATGTATAGGTATCGAGTTTATCTTGTAATTATGCAACAACAAAGGTTGCTGCTGTTACCTTAAATTTAAGTAATTTCTGTTTTAAAGGAGAAACATATCCCTTCATTTTGGTAAATTTGATGTGAATGTGTGGCACAATAGTTATTCGGCTTTGTGTGCATAACGTTCGTAAATTACAATAAAACGAATTGAAATTAATAATAATTAATGTCATCAACATTTGGGGGAAATCATGATTTAGAAAAATACGTTGCCTTTAATGGTCATTAGACTTACACAATTCAAGATCAAATCTCGTGGAAACCATAACATACTGGAATATCTTAAATTATTATTAAAGTTTAGAGGGCCCCCCCAAAAATATTTAACCCGATATTTTAACGTTGCTCTAACATCTCTTGTAAGCAAATAACCACTTGCGGGAAATTTATTTTTGATTTTATCCCAAAAGTGGCTGTCACTTACCTAAATTTATTTTCGAAT
>JAODUP010002180.1:0-5000 GCA_025642065.1 Paralvinella palmiformis
TCTCTCTCTCTCTCTCTCTCTCTCTCTCTCTCTCTCTCTCTCTGTGTGTATATGTTACAGTTAATCTGTATAATCAGGAAATATGTATATTACCTGACATTATCAGGTAATATGTATATTGCTAACTGAGATTTAATACACATTACCTAAGTATTTCAGTTAATATACATAATACCTAATTATACAGACTACCTGTAACGTCTATATGTCGCAACATTTCTTGTTTATTATCACACTATGATTTTTACACTCAGCTATTAATAAAAAGATAACCATGTTTTCGTAAGTGGATATTATTTTACTGATAATAGATTACCGCAAAACAGTATCTGTGTAATTTATATAACCAACAAATTAATTACTGTAAACATAATATTTGATAAATACATGTACTTGTATTTATGAACATCTGTGTGTATGCATGTATGCATTTATATGCAAGCATTTTTACTCAATCATATATATATATATATATATATATATATATATATATATATTCGTGTGCGTGTGCGTAATAACATTTTTACGTTCTGAAATACAGTTATTATGAAGTATTATCTTTTTCCTACAAATTGTTATTTCATCATTTTATATAACTCCATTTATATTATATAATTCCATTCTTAAAATGTTTTAAAATTCAAATAAATTACCACAACTCTAAGGATTTCGTATTATTATTATAAACTTCTACCATCTAATATTATTGTCATAGTGAGGTCTTGCTTACCAGGACAAATGTTCGCAAAGCCATCTCCGGTATTATTCATTCATCAATTACATTTAAAACAAGTTATAATTCATTAAATCATCAACGGCTTGTTGGCTGCTTCGAATTAAGAACCTAGTAACCTCTCCCGCTTCTGATCGTATTACCCATCCCATAACACATTTATATTCAACTTTAATAAATGTTCAGAGTAGGCAGGCTTCTTTCAGTGAAATAACTCGGTGATAAAAATGAATTCATGTTTTGTGTTTCCTCTTTCAGCCATGTATTACGTAGCGAACGTAGTACTAATATCATTGTCGTTAGTACTGTCATCTATTGTTATCTGTCTGTGGAACAAGGCAAAAAGGAATGCCATTGGAGTACCTCGACTTGTACGCAAGGTAATTCCTGAAAAATACAAACTTCCAGTACCTCACAATTACCAGTATAACACTTATCTTACTGGTGCACACGTACACACTACACGCACATGCACTACAAACACACACTCACTCTTTCTCTCTATATCTCATACACACATACAACACACACAACACACACATAAAAAACACACACACACACAATAGTATGTTTCTATAATTCTAGATATTCCTTGACGGACTCGGCCGTTTGTTGTGTGTAAGAAGAGAGGATTACATAAACGACAATGAAACAGAGGATGTCAATAAAGGTCAGATGGCTGATGAACAAACCATTCCTCTGATGGCACAATCAGAATGGCGTCAACTCTCTGTCATAATGGATCGAATCTTTGTCATTATCTTCCTTGTGGTGGCTATCTTTACCATAGTTGCTCTGTTTGTCTATCCTAATTAGAGTTGAATTAAATGTATAACTAGAAGTAATATACAAAATGTATATAATATAATTGTTCGTGTTCCCTTTTATATTGAAACTATATTCTCTCCTTGGAAAACTTTAAATCCAAATTCCAAAAAAGTTATAAAAATGAAGTGTAATAATTATCCATTAAACTAATAAATGCAAGTAAATAAAAACATTTACTTATTACAGATGTACGATGTATGATGAATGATTATTATTTTATTTTAACTGTTGAATGACTTCTAGTACCAGAGTATTATATATATATAAAATTTTATATATAATATTATATATATTTTATATATTTTTCCTTTGGGTGTGTTTTAGCGGTGTATAATAAGGCACAGGCACAGAAAATCTGGAACCGTGAATTCAAACTCTAGACGTTTCTTCAGGGGAATAAATCCAGAGTGGCGACTTTTCTTGCTGAGACATGTGTAATATCTCACCAGTCCCTAAGCCGCCAAGCAAAATCAAAATACGAATCACCTGTGTATTAAATCTCAGTTACCTGTGTGTGTGTGTGTGTGTGTGTGTGTGTGTGTGTGTGTGTGTGTGTGTGTGTGTGTGTGTGAGCTAGAGAATAAGAGAGAGAGAGCGATATATACTTAGTAGATTGTTTTAGTGTATTATTTACTTACTTATATTTACTTGATTGAAATATATATGGTGTAGATATAAATTGTCTGAAGGACCTATCTTAGTAGATTAAACTAAAAATCTGTATTCCTCCTATCAAGCCATTTACGTATTCTCTATTGCATCTGATCTTTAACATGAAATGTGAAGTATGGTGTTCATATATTACCTGGTTTGTTGTGTAATATGGGATCCTACGAAGATAAACCTGATTATATATTATTTATATAAACAACAAAGTATCTAAATATAAAATATATAATATAAAAGTGTAATGTAAGGTTTCCATGTTACATCATCAAAAACGCTACAAAGTTCTATTAACCGCACACTATATTATATCAGAAGGACGTCTTCGGGACTTCCTTAGCTACATCGGCGAACAAAAATTAAATCGTGATATATTAATAGATGAAAGTAAGATGTATTTTATCTGGTGATGCTCAATCATTTTATCACATAACAGTATATGCAATTTGAAGCTTAAAACTCTTTTAAAAACTCCTACTTTCTCGGTGAATAGTAACTGTAATGTTTACTATATATATATATATATATATATATATTATATATATGTTGTGTGTGTGTGTGTGTGTGTGTGTGTGTGTGTGTGTGTGTTAGTGATAAATAGTATTATTAATACTATTATTATTATCATTATTACTGGTTATATTTTAGACAGTGAACATCATGTTTTAGTAAATGTCGTGCTATTTCTTTTATTTATGTTAACTTAAGACTGTCTGAATTAACATTCAAATTATCAATTGTATCCTAATGAACCATATATCTTAATGTACATATATATATATATATATATATATATATATAAAAAAAAAATTATTTAAAAACATTAATCTAAAAATAAAATGTTCCATACCTCCACATATTGATAGATGTGTGCGTATACCTAAGCTTATGTCTGGTCTACTCATCAGCCTGTGGGAAAAAGCTTTTCGTACGCAACTAATATGTCACGCCAACAGGAAAGCGGCTACATGCATGGTAAGGTACAAAAAGCGGAAGCACGCCATAATTCAGCGTCCCTAAGTATATGCAGTTAGGTGTGGTGGGATCTAAATTAAAGCACCTATCCACTTGATCTATTTGACCCATGGTCGAGAACAGCGGATTTCAGGCAGATCTCCGATACTGCGAATGACACGTCAGGATTATAATAGCTATACATTTAACAAATTTCCTATATCAGTGTAATCTAATTCTCATAATAGGGAAAAAATCTGTCCGCAGCTTAATACCCATGGAGATGTGCCCGGGGAAAAAAAACCCCGGGGTATAAAACCCTCAACAGCATTGTATGAATTAATAGGTCGTTTTGCCAACCACATAAGAGGACAACAATATAGATTCTAATTATACAAAAAAATAATAAACTCAAACATGTTGTAATAACGACATAACTTTCTTACATTGGGGGAATAAGGAATCGGATGAAAAAAATAAGATGTCGGCACGGGGAATTTGCGTTTTTGAGTACATATAAAGAGGCATTTTTTTAATTATATATAATTTATATATATATATATATATATATATATATATGTGTGTGTGTGTGTGTGTGTGTGTGTTTTTTTTTATTTTGTACTAAATTTAAATATCAAATAATTAGTATAATTTATATATATATATATATATATATATATATATATATATATATATATATAATTTTATTTTTTTATGCTTAGTACGTATATGACGTTTAAATATAAAATAATTAGTATAATTTAAATAATTTAAATAACACAATCAACTATTTAATGCCATTGTTGATGTTGGTAATGCTGTGAATGTGTGTGTGTTTTAGGGTACATATAAAGAGGCAACAGGCACAGAGCATCAACATATCTAAACATCCTTCGAGAACTACCTCCATAAATCTAAATACAACTACAAATATACCTAAGCATGTGTCTGGTCTACTCATCAGCCTGTGGGAACCAGCTAATTCGCTTTTCGTACGCGACAAATATGTCACGCCCACAGGAAAGCGGCTACATGCAGGCTACGTACAAAAAGCGGAAGCACGTAAAAAACATACCATTTGATACCACAGCTCGCAACAAACAACACGTGCGTGTGGTTCAATGGTGACTTGCTACATACATATCATAAACTATTTTGACACCACAGTTTACATTCAACAGTAATTTTCTGTGGTCCAAAAGAAACCTGTATATAAAACATTTCGACACCTCAGATGCTGACCTCAGCTTTATTCTGGGTTCGAATAACTGAATAAATCCTACCTATATGAACCATGTATCAATACACGTCCGACTGGTCCGGCGTCGAAGTTCTTCTCTAACCTAAGTGAAAATTTAAGCTTTTTATATACTCTCAGTGTGTTAACAAACATTACAGTTTGTTCATAACAAAGAGAATGTACACTAACTCAGTATGGACTCACTGAAGAGATTTAACTAAAATAAAAACAAAGTAGCAAAACTGAACAATGGATTATTACTGGACTAGAACGAAATATCGTCTCAAACCTGAGTAAATACTATGATTTACTCAAACCTAACAACTAATCCTCATATGTTTCCGTTCATCGCTAAGTGAACGTTCATTCACGCCTAATTTAGCATCCCTAAGTATATGCAGTTAGGTGTGGTGGGATCTAAATTAAAGCACCTATCCACTTGATCTATTTGACCCATGGTCAAGAACAGCGGATTTCAGGCAGATCTCCGATACTGCGAATGACACGTCGGGATATGGGAAAAAACTCTGTCCGCAGCATGGAGATGCCTGCCGGAGTAACAAACGACTCCAGGAGTAT
>JAODUP010002180.1:10000-15003 GCA_025642065.1 Paralvinella palmiformis
ACATTTTCATTATGGAAATTATTATTAAGTTTCACCAAATAAGATTTCGCCTTTTAATTCAAATGTTATATTAAATTCAAGCATTATTAACCTGAAACCATGATTATTATTTATCCTTTATTTTCCAGAAGAACTGTCTTTTCGTTTTGCCGATAATAGTCTAATACCAAGAAATTACGCCGCTCTAATGGACAATTCGTCCGACACCTGCACAATATTTCAAAAGATGTACGATACACTTAATCAACGATATATACATTTTCGTATCACTCCATTCCCTGCTGACACTAGCAACATTAACGTTACGATAACAGGTAAGAGATTTGGATGTGGAGATAATCTCTACGTGTCACCTTTATCTGCTGACGAGTCAGAATCCTGGATTGGACGATGGAAGAGGTGTATGCTAGTGAACACAACGAAGTCTGACAGGTAACCGTCTCTCGATTAAAGTCATTTGCCGATTGTGACTTCATTGTGGCAGACGTCACGTGGTGGATATTTGAAATGACTCTTTTAAAGGCGTAAATTTGTTCTAGATAACTCTCATCTTTTCAAACTTGCTTTCACCAATAAATAATTATTCTTGTACAAATATCTTGTTGGGCTTTTACATACATCTTATTTTGGGTATTGTTGTACACCGTAATTTGAATAGCTCCTACTAGTTAGGACGCATTATTAATAATTCGTTATTGTATTATATACACAGTAAAGAAGAATGTTCCTATTGGTGTAAGTCTGATGGCTGTACAAAGGAAATCCAAGTGATAAAAATCCCTGATAGTGCAGATGAGCTTGATTTGGAAGTGTGCCATATCAGCCTTAAAGGGAATTCTTCTTGTGAGTATGTTTACATGTGATATGTCTAATACTTGAGATAACCTTTTCCTGTAGATAGGTTATTACTAGTTGCTTAATACATACCGACCACTTACAGCTAGTATTCGAACAATCATGGAAGTACGTCACAAAGTACACTATCTATATATGTTTCCAGATGTACGTAACCTAATGACCAGCTACGCTGAAAATAACTTTCGTAATCATATCACCAAATTATATTCTTATTATTTATATGCTCATAACAAAGGTAATATTTTCAGCTTACATTGGATGCTCAAATAGAAAATCAACTAAACATGGCGTGAACCAGGTTAAACTTCCTAATACTAACAATTATACAGACGTTTATTGTGATCAGACAACAAATGGAGGAGGTTGGACGGTAGGCTTTAATGATATTAGTTTTATTTTGTGTTAGTTTTGTTTGATGTTACTTTTGTTTGATGTTAGGTTTTTTGGTGATAACTTTGTTTTGTGTAAGTTTTGTTTGGTGTTAGTTGTTTGGTGTTAGTGTTGTTAGTTGTCGGTTTTTGTTTATCACTTAATTTTAGTTCGCCTCTTTAGTTTTATTTGGTGTTAGGTTTGTTTATCGTTGGCTTTTTCAGTCTGTTTATTTAATTTTGTCTGTGTAGAAAACCCCCGCAAAAGACACACACACACACACACACACACACACAGACACACACACATATATATATATATATATATATATATATATATATATATATATATATATATTATATATCCTCATTTCTGAAACAGATATTATTACGACGTCTTGACGGCTCAGAGAACTTCGTTAGAGAATGGGATGACTACAAACATGGCTTTGGATCTCTCACTGGAGAGTTTTGGGCAGGTAAATATAGTAATATTGTAAAGATGATGTTCTTTAGAATTACCAAATGACGATCTTTGAATGTTTTTATTTTCTTAATGGGATAATTATTAGGCTTTTACAAAATTATTTTTTTAATCAATAACACACAACATTCTTGATACTTTTTTATATTTTAGGCAATGAGATGATGCACAAAATAACGACCGATGGGCAAAGATATTTACTACGAGTGGAGCTGATGTCTTATGAAGAAGAATTTATTTATGCTGAATATAGTAATTTTTGGATAGGACCCGAGTGTGATAATTACAGGTTACACATTACCGGTTATCTACCAAACAGCACGGCAGGTAAGAAATTACACATATATATATATATATATATATATATATATTATATATATATATATATATATATATATATATATATATATATGGGGGATATACACTTTTGGGTATAATCCGTACGCGTTAATATTAATTGTTAGTTTTTGTTATTTCCTGAATCTTTTCGCTCCTCTTTTTAAACAATGTTATACAATTATTGTTTAATCTTAATACTATTCATCAAAGTATTATTATTTATATTTTATGAATAGGTGATTCTTTAACAAGGCATAACAATATGATGTTTTCCACTCAATCCAGAGATAATGACATACTGGAGGGGAGTTGTTGTAAATACTATGGATCTCCCTGGTGGTATGAACGATGTCATACGTCACTGCTAACAGGTCTATATGGTACAGTTGTCAAATACAAGGGGGGAATCATTTGGTACTATGACTGGGGATTTTTTAAATTCGCTAAATATGTCCGTATGATGATACGTCCGACTACTTAATAATATATTTAATTTCGTTTGTTACATGCAAAGTATTTACCTAATATACTACAAGCATAGCTCCATCAAATTCCAGTAATTGAAAGTGATAACTCGATTAATATGTCAATTGACGCATATATAATGTCCTTACCAGATGTCACATTTCAAGCAAACCTAGATAAATTACTGTAATCAGGTCAAATAGGACTACTTCTTTATCAAAGTGTCCCAGAAGTTTAGTTTTCTTTCGTTGATTTTCTTCATCCTGCAGAATAACTGGCAAAAGGAGGATTCCTCTTCTGAATATGTTTTACGAACTTTAATATTCCTAGTAACTACTTCCAATGAGAAAGTCTATATTTCTTAATCAATTGCATCGTTATTACTGTTATTGGTTTTTAACGTAGATAAGTCATTCAAACACGTTTACCATTTTAAGGTATTCAATCAATAATAAATTTGCTGTAAAAGGATCGTAATAGTCAATATTGTTTAGTTGTGTGTACACTACCTATTAAGCACTATATAAACATTCACACAAACGCCCAAACACACACATATATATGTGTGTGTGTGTGTGTGTGTGTGTGTGTGTGTGTGTGTGTGTGTGTGTGTGTGTGTGTGTGTGTGTGTGTGTGTGTTTTTATAAAGATAGTTAAGGCGCTGGCACAGGTGTTATACTTTCATTCAAGCAACAATTAACTCCAAACTGATTTTTTTTAAATATTTAATTGTAAGTATAATTAATTACCGGTAAAATTAGAGAAAAATTAAAAGAAAAAAGAAAATTTCTAAAATAATCCAAAAGAGGATAATCTAAATATAAAAAAAAGAAACTATGATTAAAACAAAACCAGGCTTTGTGTCGAACACTACGGCCAAGAAAGATTAAACCTAAAATGGACAAATAAAATATAAATACACAGTATGAATAATGTGTGAATAATATCAGCATAAATCAGAATAAATTCAGATTAATACTAATAGCAGCGATATAACACGACTCAACCCAATAGCAACGACCGTTTTCGACCTATTCAAGTCTTCATCAGTTGCATAGAATGTCTAAACATACATTAATCTAAATATTAAATGTTCCATACCTCCACATATTGATAGATGTGTGCGTATACCTAAGCATGTGTCTGGTCTACTCATCAGCCTGTGGGAACCAGCTAATTCGCTTTTCGTACGCGACAAATATGTCACGCCCACAGGAAAGCGGCTACATGCAGGCTACGTACAAAAAGCGGAAGCACGTAAAAAACATACCATTTGATACCACAGCTCGCAACAAACAACACGTGCGTGTGGTTCAATGGTGACTTGCTACAGACATATCATAAACTATTTTGACACCACAGTTTACATTCAACAGTAATTTTCTGTGGTCCAAAAGAAACCTGTATATAAAACATTTCGACACCTCAGATGCTGACCTCAGCTTTATTCTGGGTACGAATAACTGAATAAATCCTACCTATATGAACCATGTATCAATACACGCCCAATTGTTACCGTCTTCAAAGATCAGTTTTTACAACGGGCAGGCGTCACGAAGCAACTACTATTAAAACTGTTTAGCTTAATTGCTATTAAAAGACTGACATCTGTGCTGAAGCAGACCGTATTAGCGTGTCATAGCTTCCGTACTGTTTGAATTATTTTCAAACCTGACCTAATTTATGCTATTCTAACTATTGTAGTTCTTAAATGTTATTTATGACAAGCAGATTAGAGCTAATCTTAAATGTCATAGTACAAACTGGACATAACTGGACCTAGGAAAGATAATTCTATTCCCACATACAACCAAGGTGAATTTTATATACAAGTAAACTTGTTATATGAAACACACCAACCGCGCGAGCCGTGTCCAATGCCACCGCTCGAGATGCGATGCAGTGTTTCTATTCCTGAGTCAGGAGTACTTATAATGCTTTAAGAGCGTACTGTGCCTGCTACAGTCATTTAAATGCTGGATAACCAAACCAAACACTTAAACGGCGTGCCTCCAAAGACGCAAATAGTACATGGATTATACAGCTCTAGATCAACTTTTCTTGAATGCAGGGACCGGGAAATATGGTCTCCACGCATAGAAAACGGAACTTTCTCAACCGCAGCATAATATGCCTTGTGATATTTGCTGGAGAGTCAAATACCTCATAAACATACAAATCCAATAAATACTATGACCTACTCGTCATTATTATAACAATTTATATCGGCGCTTTAGCAGACCGTTATGGCGGAATTGCCGTTCTATATATTAACATTTTCAAATCAGACCTAATGTCTGCTATACAAACTGTAATTATAATATAGAGTTTTATTAATGACAAGGAGACTAAAGTTAGCCTTGAATGTCATAGTACAAACTGGACATAACTGGGCCTAGGAAAGATAATTCTATTCCCACATACAACCAAGGTGAATTTTATATGCAACTAAAGTTGTTATATAAAACACACCAACTACACGAGCTGTG
>JAODUP010002173.1:0-14635 GCA_025642065.1 Paralvinella palmiformis
TTTCTCTCCCCCCCCCCTCTCTATATTTCCATCCCTTTCTTTATCCCCCTCCTTCTCACATCCCCCGGTTTTCCCCCCTCTCTCTGTGAAATGCAATTGGATAAGCAATATAATTTAATGTATATACTATAATATTAGACTTACTGAATTACACACAAATTAATTATATAATTATGTACGTTACCTGCTGCTTTAGCTATCAGTGTGCTGTATCTATTTTCTAGCATCATATTTTCTGTGATGTTAGTAGATAATTCACTCAAAAGTGAGCAGATCTTGTGTCTTCCGTTGACGAGAACATTAGCTCCAGCACATTTGTCGCCCTTTTCGAGGCATATTTTCTCGCAGTCAAAACTTCTTTTAACACAAAAACTGTCATAAACTAACACATATTCTTCTTTCAATATCCTATGGAAATATTTATGGTAAATACATTCGCCGATAACTTGTTCCTTTAACGAAAATATCAGAAGATTTATAACTATGTAGATAATCATCGCAATTATATTCTATCAGCGTTACTTCACTGTTTGTATATCCTCACCAGAAGATATGGATGATGTCGTTATAAACATCCCAATTTCAATATATCAATAATGTCTGTATAATTATTCCGAATGTGTACCTATCAATGATGTCTTTATAAACATCCCAATGTGTACATATAAATAATGTATTTATAAACATCCCAATGTGTATATGTAAACGATAGAGTTAGATTTATGATCATACGCCATTGTTATAAGTAGGTAGCTTCAGAAATTATATATATATATATATATATATATAAAATATATTATTATTATATATATATGAGACTGTTTAAAATGATTCAACTCCCGGGTTCGAAGCTGCTTTTACGTCATTCGTCGAAGCCGGAACCGTAAGTTCTCAAAGTGGTTTGCGGTGTAATCGTTTTGCTTGGCCGATTTGCACTTTTATAATTATACCTTTTATATAGAAACAGCTGCTGAGGTGTGGGTTGGGATTGAACTAATCGTTGTATACAGTGATCAATACAGACTAAAGGATCAGCCTTTAACAAAGCAATATAGTATACCCTTCTCTGACATGACCATTTCACACATGTTCCATTTCTATATCCAGAACTTGTATTGTGTTCTGATACAATTTGGCACCAATTCTCGCAGCTTTAACACAACGCCATCTGGTGCTAACACTTACGTTAAGCTCTACTTATTGTGATATTATTTAAATCATTGATCTTTCTAACCATATTTCTCTTATTACATGGTGTCCGTATAGAGCTACAGGTCGATGTCTTCTAATAACTCTTTCTTAGGAAAACGATAACAGAATAACAATCACCATCACGCTATTGACGAAAAAGATAATTTAATTATAATAAACATACATAGGAAAATAAAAGTGGCTTCTAAACCTTTACCTGGAAATCAATATTCATCAATATACAAAAACCTTGAAAATGTATTATTTGGCAGCAATTTTGAAGGCCGATAGAGTTAAGTTTCTATATTATATCAGTGTACAATAAATATAAGAAAAATAAAACCCACCGCTAATTAATGTAAGGTGGATTATTATGAAAATGATTGTTCGTGTCGGGGCACATACAACACCAGTTATTATTGATAAAATATGCGTTTAGATTACTGCCCTGTTTATAACTTTAAATACAAATATAAGATTTGATACAAGTCTGCAATTGTTTAGAATATTACTGTCCAATCATAGACTATCATAGAGATTCACTAGATGATCCACATCATCGGGTGGATCTAATATCATAGAAGAGAGCCGCAGATCAGCAAGAAAGGCATCCTTATCAATCGACTTATATTTTATGTATTAAATAATGTTAGACGAAACAGATTGTTTCTGCTAAGATACATCAATGTTAATAAGGATATGGAAGACACAGACACAGCTTGATCAAATTGTCATCGTCGAGGGAGTAGACAATTTATAAAATATGACGATGTCTGCGTTTTCTTTTCTGGATTTGTTGCCCAAGATTGGCAGATCTAAGAATGTCAGTTAGTTGTTTGGTACAATTCCAATGTAAATTGAAATCACCTAAAATCCACAAAAGGTCACTGTTGGTAGCAAAAAAAGGAAACAAATTTCGAAAAGGTATTGACAAAATCTGCAACTTTCAGGCCATATTTCTTAGCTGTGCGTAATCTGCAGATAATAGCTATACGAACATTTCCTCTCTAATTACAAAAGTCAGTTGGTAATCTTCAAAAGTTTAAGATTACAACATATACCTAGAAATAATAGACAAGCCAACATTTCTTTTGATACTCAGTCATTTTGGCATGGTATATAAATAACGTTATTAACTTGTGTCCATTAGATAGTCTTGTAAAAGGTTAGGTCATTTAAATAAAAACAATTCCAGATAACTGTATCGACATTCGGGTAACAGGACGATTGAAAGTTCAACGAAACAGCCTTCATTTTAATTGTTTCTAAAAACTCACCTGTTCAAGTTTGTTTTCTTCTTAAAATGCTGTTTATTGCTGGAATATTGTTTATTACTGGAATTTCTATATATCTTATAGATCTATCACACTCTATTCTTTCAATATTTCAGACTTTTAATGGGGCTTTATTAAACATATTTCTATTATAATTGTATTGTATATAATTATTACTATATATATAATTACTATGTCACTGTAGTTCCAATATATATATATATATATATATATATATATATATATATATATATATATATATATATATATATAAAGAAATGAGACATTATTAGACTCAAAGAGTGAATAGATTATTTTGTCTTTTTTACCTTGGCGTAAGTTAAACCTTTAACATATCGTTGCGGACGGTTCGAGTAAGAAATATCCCACAGACACTGGTACGTGTCAGATTTTAACCCATAAGCTATACATTTTTAACGTATGTTTACCTGTGATATGGATGTGCAGCTACCTATTTGTGTGTTTGTTATAATTAAATTCCCTTCTTGGTCAATACGTGGATGTTGATTGTGATTCTGTATTCGTGTACTTAAGAAAGAGTTATTAGAAATGATCAATTAGTTGGTCAATACAGACACGAACTCATAACAGAAGTATGGGTACACAGATCGATGGCATTAAGACTCGCACAATAAGGAGAGCTTAACGTAAGTCTTAGCTCCGGGGGTCGTATTGTGTTCAGAAACAATTTGGCATTAATTATCTCAGCATTAACACAAAATGTCCTAGGTATAGAGATTACACATATGTAAAATGATAAGGATGGAGAAGGATATAATTTGTTACTTTGTTAAATCAGATATACCGGACAAATCCTTCGTTCTTTCTACATCACTATATAAAGCGATTAGTTTAATCTTAACCGACACCTCAGCTGACATTACTATATACAATGATAAATTCTAAAGATATTATTGATATGTATACACTGGGGTGTTTATAAAGACATCCTCCATATCTTCTGGTGAGGAAGTACAAACAGTGAAGCAACGCCAATATAATATAATTGCAATGATTATGTACAGAGTTACAAGTCTTTAAAGGAACAAGTAAACAGCGAATGTATTTACCATAAATATGTCCATAGGATATTAAAAGTTTTGACTATGAACCATTATGCCTCGAAATGGCAACAAATGTCCTGAAGCTAATCTTATGGTCAACGGAAGACACAAGTTCTGCTCACTTTTGAGTGAATTACCTACTAACATCACAGAAAATATGCTGCTAGAAAATAATAGGTACAACACCAGCAAGCATTATAGTATTTATTCTAAAGTATATTGGTTACCGAGCGCATTTCAGATAGAATAAGAAAGATATATATATATATATATATATATATATATATATATATATATATATATATATATATATATATATATATAGATATAAAAAGATAGATAGATAGATAGATAGATAGATAGATAGATAGATAGATAGATAGATAGATAGATAGATAGATAGAGAGAGAGAAAGTATGTGAGTGAGTGTGTGAGCGTGTGTGTGTGTCGTGTGTGTGATAGCGAGAGAGGGGGGGGGAGAGGGAGAGAGAGAGCGGGGTTGGGGTGAATGAGCGAGATGACTGACTGGCTATTATCTATCTGACTTGTAGAAACAAATTGAAAAGAAATCGCAGTAAACATTATTAATATTGACTGATGGATAGATAATAAAGTATTAATAAAGATTTTCATCCTGTTGTTAAAGTAATATTAGAATATAATAGTTATATAATAAATAGCACCTGTGTCTAATATTATATAATGTCTACCTTAATTCAATTAGATCAGCTAATTGTATACGGATGTGAAGATATGGTATTTATCAACTGAACATGACATTAACAGGTGTATCCAGCGAGGTAATTTGTGTAGTGAAAACTAATGGTAAGAATAATAAATATCATATCATTTACTAAACATTAAAATTAACACGAATTTCGATTAAACATGATGAAAGTAATTTTTCAAGTAATACAATTATCAAATATTTATCTTTCTGATATTAAGTTCTTATGAGAAGGAAAGATGGTTCAGTAGAATTTGATAAAGATTGGAATGATTATAAATTTAGAATTGGATCTCTAACGGGAGAGTTTTGGTCAGGTTAATATGATTGTTATATTTTATTTTCTATTATTTCGAATTTAATTGCATACAATTTAATCAAAGGCATTGCTCATGTCTAAAGGCAATGAAATAATACGGTAAAAATAACATACTGCCATTGAATGAACTGATAAATTGTGTCAAATTAGGTTTGATCTGTTATCTCGAAATGCATCTACATTTTAATCTGCAAGTCATATTTATTTGATCTTATTACTTTCTGACATAACCTATATTTTAATATATCAGCATCATATCATATCATGAACTATTACACAACCTAACTACTGAAATTATACACTGAGAGTGGAATTAGAATCGTATGACGACGAATTTATTTCTGCTGTATACAATCATTTCTAGGTTGGTCTCGAATCTGATAATTACCGATTGCATTTCAGCGGATTATCCACAGAGAGTACGGCAAGTTAGTTATATAAAATATATTATTTGAGCAGAGAATATTACATCTTCCATGGTCAATATATTCTGTTGAAAGAACCGCCAATTTCTATGATAATATCACATTTGTATCTAATACAAGAGCTAGCCTGAAATATCACAAGAATATGATGTAAACAAAGATAAAGACAAATAACGACTTGCACGAAAATAACTGCCCCTCAATATTTGATGCACTTTAGTGGTTTTCAAACTGTCATGGTGCCCGGCTCATTGGAAAATATGGAAATAATCTGACCTATGCTCGTGGAAATATCACAAAGTTGCTAGATATGATGCTATAATGATCTGTCCAAATACATAAGACAGGACAAAATAGGATCTTCTCACTTTAGATTGAATAGTTTGTTTTGACATGAATATATTGGTATAAGTAGAGGAGACAATACGTGATAAAAAATTATTTAAAAAAACAGAATACAGTTCTTTAATTTATTCCATTTTTAGCCAAAAACATAATTTATTATATTGGATTTTGTTTAGCATTTTCTGATTGTTTTATTATTTTATTCTTTTTATGTTATTACTTGAAAATAGCAATCTCTATTTTGTTAGCGCATAATAGTAATAATAATAATAATAATAATAATAATAATAATAATATTATTATTATTATTAGTATTATTAGTATTATTATCATTATTATCATTATTATTTGATTTTTGTTATGTACTTATTTGATATAAAATTGATAAACATAGATGTTGTCATATTTTAATGTATTTTAGTACTTAAGTTGAGTGTAAACGTGCTTGTCAAATTGTAATGTGAAAGTCATGTTTTAAATTCCCCACGTGCCCAGCTGATTTAAGGAGGAAACGTGATTCTGTAACTTAGTCGTACGATCCTTTTGCTAGCTTTCGTGGTTCGATTCCAACAGTAGGCAGACTAATTTTGTCTATTTGTGACATTTTTTTAACTTGGTCTTTGTGGTCTACTGTATAAGCACTCGTCCAGAGATTTTAATGAACTGAGTTCAAATATACTTATTGCAAATTTTAGTTTTTTGTTTTGCTGTGTCACAGGAAGTACGTAGTATGAAGGTCTTCATCGCTCGTCTGAACAGCCACATGGAAAATTCAAATGGTTTTATTTTTGGGAATAACCTACTAATATTAGGACACATATTTTTGGATCACTAATGTAAACATTATAGTACACAATATTGTAAACAGTCTCGTAAACAGTACCAATAACAGTATTATATCAACGGGCTGTCGTGTAAATAAACTGTGTCTACCAAACTTCTGTTCAAAGTGTGAAAACGTATTTCCTGTAGATGTGATCTACTAACAAGTAACGTTATAAAGAGAGGGACTCAGCTACAGAATAACTTTATATAATATACCTGTTTATGAATACGTTACTGTAACAATAATATGTTATTACATGAAAGCTTATTTTGTGATAATTATTTGTTTATTGTAACAATTTACTTTATTCTATTATATATATATATATATATATATATATATATATATATATATATATATACATATATAATATGGAGTATTCTTCAGTCAGATTCTTTAGTAAATTTACCAATTACCTTTTGTGATCTCAGCATATTCCACGATGAAAATGTGTGTTTTAAGGTGGTTTACCTGAGAACACGCATGTTTCAGCCACTGATGTATTCGAAGTTTTAAAATGTCATAGAAAAGAAACAGACTGCTTGTGAATTACAGAGATTTATAACATCGTGAATATTTCTTTAAAACTTGTGTGTGACTATAATGTGGAACTTATATAAAGGTGATTTGGTATTTGACCTTTCCTCATCTGTATATATTTATTGATGATCAAAGAGTGACACTATTAAAATTGATAAGGTCATGTTACCTGAGTGAATCATCATCATCTAATATGACAAAATAAATATAATATATGACTCGATAAGTTATATGATTGTGCAGATATTCAATCAGAATTATATATTTTTAATGACATATTTTAAATAATTTAATAAGCTATATCCCTTCATCATGGTAATTCCCATTGCAGTTATTCAACATTAAAAGGCATAACGACTCTAAAGAATAATTTCTTATCATTTTCGTGTTATATGTATATATGGCAATAGCAATTAATCCATAATGCTTTATAACAAGCCCCCAATGTGATGATTGTCTATCCAGATGTGTCACATCGACGGAAACAGACATGATTATTGATTGGATCTCTTCCCTGTTATCTGTATTTATTTATTTTACTGTACGCCCCAGGCACCATAATCACTCCAATAACATCGGTATACCCCAGTGGCCATAACTTGACTAATAACCCGGTACATTGAAACGGCCTTGTAGCTTTATATGATGAAAATCAAACTGACCGGGGACTAGAAACGTTATTTTAAATACTGATGAGTACAATTACATATTGGACAGGTAATCGTGGTAGGTGAAGCCATTTGACGAAGATTTTATTTACAATAATATCTTAAACATTCTGATCGATTGGAAACACGTAGTATTAAAATATATGTGCTAGCAACTCTCTCTAGCTAATTATGAATTCACAAGTCAATATATGTTCATCATGTTAAAACAAAATATTTGTAACTTAAAAAATAATATAAACTTTAGCTTATTAAAGAGGTGACATGCACCATACCCTCACAATAAAGAAAACGTAACTTGTCGTAAGTCGTCTTGCGTTCATCAGTGTAGAAAATGTAATTAGAAGTACGGTGTTCTAATCCTTACAACCGCATATTAATTACTTCTTTGTCATCTGATTTGTGATTTAGTAAAGTAACTGGAATATTTTATTTTCATGGAGCTGTCCAATATGTCCAAGAACAGAAAGTGTAACAATGATTAATATCGTTTTGGGATAATTTTTACAATCGATGGAAATGAAGCAGAAAGGCCTTAATGTGTTTTTAATGTTCAGTTATAATTCGAATACAGGAATGAAGCTTTCTAAGCATTTCGAAGACTTTAATAGAATACATGGTGGTATAGAAGCTGGAAATGAGAAAGAACACTTTAATCGAAGAAGGCACGTTTTGATCGTCAAGGAACTCTACCGGACTTAGGATATGTACCAAATGGAAGGCTTCCCTTAACACAAGCACCCTATAAATTCCAGATCAGGTGACCAAAGAATTCTTACCTTAAAATGTCAAGATAATTCTGCGGAAACATGCGAAAGGGGTGGTGGCATAAGTACAAATTCTAACGATGTCATCAGAAATGGAATTCTTTAAGTGCTAGGTTATGTTGAAAAGGTGATCTATAACATTAAAGCGAGTCACTTGAAAATATCCGATTACTCTTGTCCTTTAAGAATGAAGTCGCTGTAGAACACACTTAATTGTTATGAACAACTGATGACCATCAAAAAGGCACAGGATATATACAACTGCGTAAAGGAATTGTTCTTGAAATATTGATTGGATATCAATGTCATTGGCTCCGTGATTACGGAAGGTGCTCCTGCGATGCTGAGAAATCGGTCTGAATTCGTAGGCCGTCCTAAAACAGGATGTCCTCCAGATCTGCGTCACACATTGCCTGCCCCATAGTCATGCAATAGCAGTTAAAACGTCAAATACAACCTGGAAGACATTCATTGAATTGCCGCTTCTTTCAAACAATTTGTGAAAGCACTGATTCCAAACACAGGGTTCTCCTCTGCAACAGAATGAATGGTGAAATGGCTGACCCGTGGGATAGTTCAACTTTCTGATAAACTCATGCCATTTTCAGAAGTTGATCTTTCTTCTTCTTCAGATTTTCCAGACTTTTTACAAATATGAGCATACTTGACTGACATATTTACTGAATATGTTCATGCAAGGAAATATTTCAAATATTGTTTGCACAAAGAAGAGTTAACCTCCTTCAATGATAAAATTCCATTGTAGATACAAAATATTGAACAGGTTTCCATCATTAGAAGAGGTTGTTGACACTGCAATACAGGCACACGTTCAGTAGCTGTTGATAGGTTTTGATGGTTATTTCGATGCATGGAAATTGAAATCCAGCGACCATTAGATAAGGAATCCATTTCTGTTTCAGCTCTATAACATGTCAAATGACAAGCAACATGAAGAAGCTGCAAAACTGTCTTTTGAAGTGAAGACATTAGAGAATATTGAAACAGTACAAAATCATCATTTCCAAGTAGTTCCAAGAAAGAACTTGTTCAATCAGCAAAACATATATTTGTGAAGCAATGTTTTCCAATACTCTTTATGTTAAAACAAGGTTTTGAAACGGCCTCGAAGCTCACCACGACATGCGACTAACTGTAAGTAAAAGTAACCCCAATTTAAGCACAATTTAGAACCAACATTCGATTTGATATTTATTAATTGATAGTAATGATTAATTAAACAGTATCTTATAATTTGACCTGAAAATTCTAGATTTATTTCGTATGTGCTATGGATGCGGAATGAAATTACAAAACCGCAGGGGTTTCCAGTTAGACATACTGAACTACTGATTTAGATTATAGTTTACACATGAAAAAAGAACAAGATTTGCTCATACCCTACTGTGATGTAAATTTAAATATTCAAAATCCATAATATAACAGTGAATTTGAATAAAAATATATATTTCCTCGTTCGATTCTATAAATTTGCTGCCGGTCCTTAATACTATAGGATTATGTCTGAACAAATGATGTGTTTATAAAAGAGGTTACTATAAATTAATTTGATAATAATAGAAAATCACGTATTTGATGTTTTTGTCTACACATAATACTGACTTGAGACTAAATGTGTATATGATACACACATAATGTTATACAATACATGATGTTGTCTTTACATAAGCTGTACATATGATATAGAAATACAAGCTTACAAGGATATATGATCTTTTCCAGGTGTTGATCAGATCTATGGATATATTAATTTGATCATCTAGTTACAACATTAAGAAGCTATCATGCCATTTATTCCGTGTTTCTTTTTCTGGGTCAGTACAAAACAGCCATTTCAATATGTCTACTAAACCAACAACTCATCAACCAGTAATCAGATAGAATCAAACGTATATTTAGGTCATTTATAAAATGATTAATAAATGATGAAATTGATGTTTTTAAACTTGATAAGAATGTCATTGACTCTGACACTAGTGACAGAAAAGTAAATCCTTACAACCCTAGAGCTGTCAAATGAGGCAATACCATGAAAACCTAAGTAGGTAATTACAATTTTCGCATCTTCAACAATTAGGCGTTTACGAGTGGGTACTTTCAATCTCTTGTTTGAGCAATGGTCATTTACTAAGACTGGTGCTTTAAAAGATCCATATTTTGCACTTTGTTATTATCACTGAATTACTGGTACATGAACAAATTATGGTCTTATGTACAACTATAGTTACGATTCATTTAGCGGTAATGAGATTAAGCTGGTTTAGCTTTATTTCATTTTATAATGAATTAATCTAGGTGAAGTATCACAAAAGTCAGCCTACGTTCAAATTGTATTCGACTCTTAATTTCATTATTGCTGAAGCCAGATGTTATTAGATGTTATACATCACGTTATAAAACCATATGTATTTTTTTAATTTGAGTCAAATGATCTTTTAAATACATTATTAAAGCTGTTTCTTTATAACTGGATGTGTTACAGCTCGGATCATCACTGAGAGCGAGTTACATTATTGATATATTACTGACTTAAACTGGACATTTTACTATTTTCCTTCCAAATTGGAATCTAATAATCTACAGATTACGTCTAATATTTGTATTGTTATGATATGGTCTATCCTATTCTCGTCGCCAGTATGTTACTAATTATTCCTTAATAATTACAGGTATATGTATTAGAAAGAATCCGGATATTTAGACACCAATTATGTACCAAACGGTTAAAACCCTTAGAATTAAAAAACTTGAAGATTATATATTTAAATAGGTTTATCAACAGACTACAGTTACAGTAATATATATCAAGCTAATTCTTAGGCAAGTTAGTAAAAATTGAAGTAAAATTGATACTTAATATATACGTCCCTAATGCGTTGCTAATATCTAGAAAAAACATTAACTTTTGATATTCTTTCAACATATGCCACACAGATTAATACTATTAACATAATCCACGTAAAATATAATGACAAGATCAATATTTTATTTCTCTATATTATTAAAGAAATCAATAGTTAATAACATAATCAACTGCTTTATTAACGTCAAGGCTAATATAAATAGTTCAATGTAGAATTAAATCATTTGACGTAAGAAATACAAACTGATATTATTGTATACATAAATTACTCTGTAGTCTTCCTCGGCTAAATAATTCAATAATGTCTGACAATGGATTTATGATATTTATAACTTTATATTTATTTTCAACAATAAAGAACCTTTCGTATATGTTCGTTATTTACAAGGAACTGTGAGATATATGGACATTATACTTAACATCGAAATCAGCGCCTCGTCATAGCGCATAGTACACACTTAGTGATAGAAAACAATTGTCAAGGAGTTAAATTACGGAGTGCGCTTCCATTAAACATAAAAAAGTAAATGTGTTTCATCATTTAAGAGACAATTTAAAAATATGTATATAAATCTATATCCAAACTGAACAATATTTACTTACCAAAGGAGAATAAATTTAATGCTACTCCACCCCCGAATCTTCGGGTTTTACTTTTATGTTATATGTATTGTGGCTATTGTTTAATATTATAATTCAATTATCACTTGTCATGGTCCAATCAACAAAAGGTTGAGTCTACCTGGGTATTGGTTGTTGTCATGGGTAAAGGTAGCATCAGCTAGTAATATTATTATCTTAATGTTGGTGATTGCTTAGTGATATGAAACTAGTTGTTGAATTAAATGTTGGGAGGAGTGGGATAGTAACTATATACTGTAGAACTATCATTATTAACGTAAGTATATTAACAAATGATAAAATTACAGACGCACGTCTTGATCTTTGTCGGGGACAGAAATAGAATATGTGACATTGTTAATTATTTAGTCAGCGTTAAGAATTCATTCAATCAACTAACAGGTGTAATACCAATAAGGTTTATTGATTATTGTTCACCAAATTAACATCAAAATTAGCCATATTTTCTTCAATAGAAAATTCAAATATTAATATGTCACAATTAGAAATAACCTCACATTTGATTTAGGAAATGTCAGTATTAAACTTTATCATAACTTAGACATGTCAGTTAAGTGCTTATAAAACCAGTTAACGGAAACTAGACAATATTTCTTTACATGGAAAGTGCAAAAGAAAAATACAATTGTTAATACTTTGTCGTTCTTATTTTGTATTCCCAAACTACTGATGAATATGCAGCAGTTCTTGGTGAATATAAACAAATCTACCCTTCATTTCATATTATCATATATATATATATATATATATATATATATATATATATATATATATATATATATATATATAATAAATAAGTTAATTTAAATAAGTGGGTTATAATTACCTGTATAAGAGACTTCTGGTAATGTTTTATATGCTACTGAAACAGACTGGGTTATGTCGGTGAGTATCGACTTTACTTAAGTTAAAGCCTTTTTTATTCCAAAGGCAAATACTAATAGCCTTAATAGTATCGGGTGACCGATTACATCAGAATTTGCAGTTATATCAAATATAATTAATGCAATCATGGATCCTTCATCAAGAGCCTCAGCAATGTCACTATACTCTTTCAAGGGTGCAATTTCTGTTGAATAATCTCTGCAATAAGCAGCCTGATAAGTGTTATTTAGGTCAAGGTGCTCTAAGTGCGGTTCTATGTGACAAGTGTTATTTAGGTCAAGGTGCTCTAAGTGCGGTTCTATGTGACAAGTGTTATTTAGGTCAAGGTGCTAAAAGTGCGGTTCTATGTGACAAGTGTTATTTAGGTCAAGGTGCTCTAAGTGCGGTTCTATGCGACTTGGTACTAACCTTTTAATAAGTGTGGAGTAAGAAAGGAAATGTCTATATAAGAAATAGGACGATAATTATTAGTATCTTCCTTATCCAAAACAGATCTCTTAAGCAGCAGCGTTATGGTGACTCGACTCAAACACAACGACATCAATGACTCATCCATTGACCTATTGATAAAGGATGTTATCAATGGCAGAGGTTGACATATACATTTCGTTAAAAGTCACGTAGGCAGTGGACCTAAATCTTCCGACTTGTTCGGTGACTTAGGGATTATCTTCTTTACATCAACTTCAGATAATGGTAGAAATATTTCGAGAATGTTTCATTAAACATAATATCTGAATCCATGGAGTTATATAAGGTATTATTTGATTCCTGATTTTTGTTGATTTCCTCATGAACAAAAAATCCTGAATTTGTCCGCCAAGAGTTAACCAGAGGGAAAATGTGGAATATTTACATTTGAGTCACTTTCCATCAAGTTTCTACTTAATTTAAAGAGTTGCGTTTGATTCCTGTATATTTTAAAGTGCCCTGTTGAGGAATTTTTGCAACCGGTTCTCTCTGCTTTCCTTCGAAATATCTCAGAATATCTAAGCTTATCTGAGTACCAAAGAGTTCCTGGTCTTAACGTGATGATTGTTTAAGCAGGGCGATTAATGATACTTTGGACACCGTTGTTATAGGCTTCTACCAGCTCATCAACGTATCGCTCGCATTTACGCAGGTATTGAGAATACGGTAGACCTTCAATACATTCTTTATTAAATATTTATGCAACGATATTTTCTGTATATGATATTTCTTCATGTGGAATCGGGCTTATCCTTAGCAATAACGAACTGTATAGCCAGATGATCGCCGAAGCATATACTATTTGTTTCTGAGACAAGGGGGCAAATACAGAAGGAATTCCTACTATGATGGAACTCGACCATCGAGATGATGAAACGTATTATGTGGCCTCCTTTGTGAGTTATCTATTGATATGCTGAGTCAATCCGTGTAAATCTAATATACTGCAAATCTTACGAGCTTCAACATCGTACTTATTATTCACATGTAAATTTAAAACACCTGTTATTATGCCATTATGTGGCCATGCCATGTTGTCTACGTATTTTGATAATTCATCAAAGCATAATTACTTTCTATAACCATTTTGTTTAGTATTAGGGGAACGATATACAGTAGAAAGTAACTGTAACCTTATTTATATTTATGGTACAGTCCATATCTTAAAATTCGTATGCATCTCCTTTCTCTCTGAGTTACTAAACGTGACAGCCAGTCGCACTTTTGGGTGTATGACAATACCACAGCCGACTGCTACATTTATGATGAATATGATTAAACTAATAACCTGCAAAAACTATCTAATTTATGGTGAGGTGATCAGTAGCAGTTCCAAGCAACGTTTCAGCAGAGCGCTAATACACCAATATTTGCGATACATCACCCCTATGGGCTTAATCCTCGATAATTAATCAATCACGCAACATACCGATATGAGGACCTCAAACCGCGAATCCTCACTATGTAAGGAATCGATTGCATAGAGGTAATTAAAATTAATACACTTTAGCAAATGTCTAGCTTGTCTACGATAATGGTTTTGATTAACTTTAATATATTTAAATCCAAAATCGGAAGAGGATGTA
>JAODUP010002174.1:0-15688 GCA_025642065.1 Paralvinella palmiformis
ACTAGTCATGTTTGCTTAGAATTAAAGATGACACCCACGGACAGTTACATGCATGCACACTCACGCACGCATGCATGCGCACGCACACACGCACGTACATACGCACGCACGCACCCACACATGCACGCTCGCACTAGCACGCACGAACACACAAACTATCTATTTCTATATCTCTCTATATCACATTCCCCCCTCTCTTCGTCCCTCCCCCCACCTTTCGTTAGCTCTCATTCTCTCTCACTGATATACATTTGGTACATTAGACTGGAATTTGTGAAACACTTTCTTAGGTCGAAGTTAGATGTCACTCATCATTCGTCAATGTTTTTGTGTCAGGGTACTTAATGCACTGAAAATAGTAGACTAAGGGGATTACAAAGATTTGAAAAAGCGTTTACTTATCGAATTAATGAATATTTCGTTCTTATACCACAGCATGCCACTTAACACCCCACAGCACGCGTTAACTAAAGAGCTATCTGACCACAACCAAACTAAAGATTCTTTTGTCATCCATTGTTAGTCTCACATAACAATGCCGCTTCCAGTTTACAGCTCTCTAATATCGCCCTGTCGGGATGCGTAGTAGCACAGTAATTCACTAAAAGGGATAGGCCCAATCGTTGCTTGGCGAAAATAATTTGTGTCATCATTGTGGCACCACTGATGACGTTCTGTTGTTATCATGCGGTATATCTGGTTAGTTATAGACTTACACCTCCTCCATCTATAACAAAGGACAAATAATTCTAAATGATCAAACTTTAAATCGTTTAGGATTTCCATTGATAAAGTAGTTGATATCCATGGATCGTGCTCTTGACCTCCCACCTATTCACTAATGCACAAATTATCTATAAAAACAAGATGATTGCCTATATTCATTTGGCAATAAAAGAACAGCATGACACAAATTCTTCTTCAATATATTATTGTTGTAGTATATCTTATTTCATAGTACTTCTTGACAGACAACTTAATCACATAGAAGTCAAATGTTAATGTTGTTTAAATGGTACACAATAATCTTGTCCAAAGTGGATAATGATAATTCACAAATACAATAATGGTGATACTATTATAATGATACTATTACTGGTACTACTATTACTTCTACGACTACTAGTAGTAGTATTATTAGTATTACTGCTACTACCTCTACTACTACTACTACTCTGACTACTACTTTTGCCACTACTTCTACTACTACTAGTATAACTACTACTACTTCTACTACTTCTACTATTTGTACTGCTACTACTTCTACCATTACTACTATACTACTACTACTGCTACTACTACTACTACTACTACTACTACTACTACTACTGTTGCTACTACTACTACTATTACTATTACTACTACTACTACTAATAATAATAACAATACGAATAATGACCTAGTAGTAGTAGTAGCACTAGCAGTATTAGTAGTAGAAGCAGGACTAACAACAACAACAACAACAACAAAACAATAATAATAATAATAATACTAATAATAAAAACAATTAATAAACATAATTATTGACCTGACTGGTAATTTTAAATTAAACTCGTTATATTGATGTTGTCTGTAATTGCCTCTAAGTTGTTTCAATCATACAGATGCTGCTTACCGGAAGTGTCAAACATCATGTACCCGAGGCTTAATTACCGTTAAAAAGTAAATAGGTTCTTAGATACCGAACTGAGAGTAATTACCATCGAACAGATGTAGAATTCAAAACAAATCACGTCATTGGTCATTAAGTTTAATAATAAAATACATATTTAAATACACTCTGCTAGTGAAATATTCACGAGACGATCACATACTGATTAATTATTTAGCATCGGCTCTGTATTATATTAAGTACACATAATTGAGGCTCCTATCATGCTCCTGTGCTAACTTTGGGAAAGCTCGCTGTGATATTTCGAGAATTGATTTTGACAATATTGATCTGCGTTCCATTGCCAGCAATTTAGTCTTTCTCCAAAAAGGGATATCGAAGCTGAATATATCATGCCGCTTTCATGACGTTTGCCTTTACTTATTGCTTCTCTTACGACTCTCCAGGGAATACCATATTTCATGACATCAATATTCCAGGGTCATCGTTTAAAAATCATGGCCATTTTTTATTTTTCGCTTTTCGCCAAGTGCAACCGAAATGAATTTGTAGGCGACTCACTCTAAAACACGGCACGATTGAGGCATAGCGCTCTTGACATCGGGTTGGTTTAGACATCGATAGTCGCCTTCAACCACTTATCATATATGGCTTCATAAAATTATTGGCTGTAGAATCGAAATAATTGAAACAGATGGCTCATAGATATACAGAAATGTGTAATTACAGTGCCATGTACTTCGACAGGTTGATACACTCATGGCTAGTCATAAAGTAAATTCAAATGTTGGCCATCACATTTATCGCATATTCGTTACCATTCAAAACCAGTACTTAACATTGAAGGACATTATATTTTGAAATAGTTTACAAATGACTTTCTTCTTGGCCTTTATCATCTACAGCAATACATGTTGTATATAAGAGGTACATGTTGTATATAAGAGGTAGGACGATGACATGATAAAGGTAATAGAATACAATCATTTTAGAACAGAATGGCTGCGATTAAGATTAAATGAAAAAACGGTTGTAATTGATTACGATTGCGATTACATTGCAACGTGATCACGATTATTTTGTGCATGAAAATAAACCTCGGTTGTACCTCGATTATACAATAAATAAAAACCCTTAAGACAACAGGATGACGTACTGCTAACGAAGTACACTCTCTCTATTATAACAATAATAGTAAGATAACAAAATGTTTGGGAAATTTGGGAGTTATTTGAGTTTGAGATGAATAAAAAGTGACACCAACGCAGATACTATTCAACCATATATTCAACACATACTATTTAAATCGATTGAAATATTAAGATTTCTAATTCATCTTGACACGAATGATTAAAAGCTAAATTCACTTGATGCCGATTTCACCAGGACAACTTATTTATGTGTTCATATCTCATCTCATATACTTTAACAATTAAAATTGTCAGCTATATAAGAGTAATTTTGGATTAAGATTTGCTCCGCTTTCAAAAGCGAGGAATAAAGTCGAGGCTATCATATGGAGTATCGAAATGTTCTCATGTACAGTTTTTTTTGAAACATAGGAAATTATTTTGTGCATATCCTAACTCACCATTGAACTATGCGCACGGGTTGTTTACTGCGAAGTGAGGCATTAAATGGTACTTTTTGTACGTGCTTCCACTTTTGTGCGTAGCCTACAAGTAACCGCTTCTCTGTGGGGGTGACATATTTGCTATGTAGGAAAAGTGAATCAGCTCTGCCTCACAGGCTCGTTAGCAGGTCAGACACATGTAAAGGTCTATGTATATATTTATTTATATATGGAGGTGTAGAACATTTTATAGTTAGATTGATTGATGTGTGTATAGTTTGTTATATTTATATTTATGGTGATAGAGGTCTCAAAAGATGTTTAGAGATGTTGATATTTTGAGCCAGTGCCGCTATATTTGTGTCCTAAAACACACATTGCCTATGCCAGGTAGCACACCTACATCTATTCAGATTCCATATTACAACAATGTTAGAAAGTTATGTCGTTATTACAGCATGTTTGAGTTTATTAGCTTTGTTATGTATAATGTAGAATCTATATTGTTGTCCTCTTATGTGGTCTGGCGAAACGATATATTCATACAATACTATTTGATGGATTTATACTCCTGGAGTCCTTTTCTTTACTCCGGCAGGCATCTCCATGGGTATTAAGCTGCGGACAGAGTTTGTTCCCATAGTATGAGCTAATTAGATTACATTGATATAGGAAATTTGTTAAATATATAGCTATTATAATTCCGACGTGTCATTCGCAGTATCGGAGATCTGCCTGAAATGCGCTGTTCTCGACCATGGGTTAAATAGATCAAGTGGATAGGCGCTTTAATTTAGATACACCACACCTAACTGCATATACTTAGGGATGCTAAATTAAGCGTGAATGAACGTTCCCTTAGTGATGAACGGAAACTTACGAGGGTTAGCTGTTAGGTTCGATTAAATCGTAGTATTTACTCAGGCTTGAGACGATATTTCGTTCTAGTCCAGTAATAATCTATTGTGCGGTATTGCTACTTTGTTTATATTTTAGTTAAATCGCTTCAGTGAGTCCATACTGAGTTAGTGTACATTCTCTTTGTTATGAACAAACTGTAATGTTTGTTAACACGCTGAGGCTATATATAGGGCTTGAATTGTCACTTAGGTTAGAGAAGAACTTCGACGCCAGACCAGTGGGACGTGTATTAATACATGGTTCATATAGGTAGGATTTATTCAGTTATTCGAACCCAGAATAAAGCTGAGGTCAGCATCTGAGGTGTCGAAATGTTTTATATACAGGTTTCTTTTGGACCACAGAAAATTACTGTTGAATGTAAACTGTGGGGTCAAAATAGTTTTATATGTATGTAGCAAGTCACCATTGAACCACACGCACGCTGTGGTATCAAATGGTATGTTTTTACGTGCTTCCGCTTTTTGTACGTAGCCTGCATGTAGCCGCTTTCCTGTGGGGTGACATATTTGTCGCGTACGAAAAGCGAATTAGCTGGTTCCCACAGGCTGATGAGTAGACCAGACACATGCTTAGGCGTACGCATACATCTATCAATATGTGGAAGTATGGAACATTTTTATTTTTAGATTGATGTACGTATAGGTTTATTTATATTTAAATTTATGGAGATAGGTTTCGAAGGATGTTTAGATATGTTGATGATCTGTGCTTGTTGCCTCTTTATATGTACCCTAAAAAACACACATACACACACACACACACACACACACACACACACACACACACACACACACACACACACACACACTGGTGAGACATTACACATGTCTCAGCAAGAAAAGTCGCCACTCTGGATTCAGTCCCCTGAAGAAACGTCCAGAGTTTGAATTCACGGTTCGAGATTCTCTGTGCCTGTGCCTTATTATACACAGCTAAAACACACACATACACACACACACACACACACACACACACACACACACACACACACACAAACAGACACACAAACACAGATACATACATAGGCACGCACGTAAACAAACTCGTGCAAATAAAAACGGTTTGCATAAATGTCTTTTCAGTTATGTTATCTGTCTTGTTAATTTTTTAAGACCCCCGATAGTAGAGGGGTTTAATTTATAAAGTTTTTCCAAAAAGACACATCGATTTCAAGAAAATACTTAACGTGAAAGGTAACTTAGACATTGCTACAACCGCTTTACTCAATTGTATGTATTTTTTTCTTGGGTATGAATGTAGATGATGGCAATTGTGTATTTTATAGGTTTAATTGTTATATAAATAAACAAATTGCTAATCTAGAAGGGAAAGGAACAGTATTAAAACTTAATCAATTACAGTTAAATTTATTTATTTTAATTCGACAATTTAATTACAAACTGAGAGATGCCAAACTTACATGTTTTTATCAGAAAATATAAAATAAAGTGTAGACTTGAAAAGAATCGTATTGTTTCCTACTGTAATACTAAATTTACACCCTGAAAGGGTTTACCTCTGGACAGGAATATATCCTGCTTTGATTAATTATAATAGTCCCTGTGAAGACTAAAATAAACTTCCAGGAGTTTCACAAATACAGCTCATAACAAGTCTTAGACGTCCCATGAAAATACCTTTTTTAAATAAAAGGGTCGAATTTATGACAAAAGTCATATTTATAGATTTAAGGGTGAACAACAAGATTTCTACCATCGGATATTACGCACAGAACACGATCCATGCCGCGACATCATTACTATTCTTAAACTCAGCTCAGTTTTGAACTATTCTCTTTGTAAGGGAACACTGGAACTATAGACCATTTGCCGCTCCTATGGTTATAATAATGAACTGATGAATTTTCTATAGTGTAAGTTTTTTTTGGGCAAATGGACTACTATAACCAATATGGAAAAAAGATTCAAGTAGTAGGAGAGTAGATTATATATACCCAGTAGAAGAACTAAGTCCAATCTTTAAGACAAAGGTATTTCTCGTATTAAAAAAAACCCCAACCCACATCAAGTAACCTTTGATAGGCCTCTGATCACCAGTTAACGAACAATTTAATACATTCACCTGGAATTCCTACTTGACAGCATATATGTAGTCCATTTCCTGTAAAACTGTGTCCAGTTTAACAAGTTCCTACCCTGAACGATTCAATAAATGTTGTTGATCGTTAATAAATTGATTTTACTTTAAAGATATCAGGCCTAAAGGAGTGAAACATGTAAATATCGGATTGGATCCTCTATGAGAAGGGCAAATGCTAAACATTTGCTTATGAGCGGTTAGTGGACATAAAGTGTGATTTGAGATCTCTGGCAACAGCAGAATAAGAGATCTTTGTTTATAATGAATCGTTTTTTATTAGTTTATGGCAAGTATCACCTAGCCACCTGATGTCATGATAACCTGATTTCGGAACTATAAAATATTTTTTCGCAAAACAGCAAAAGAAAATCTGCCAAAAATCTGGCTCAAGAGGGGGCTGAAATATCTAACAGGCTTCTGATATTAAATAAATAACAGGTGTAATAGACATCGCCTGTTTTGCAATACAAGTTTATCTCGTTTAACACCTCTGAGTAAAGTATCAGAGAAGGGGTATTTAGCAGCAGAGTTGACGCCCCTGGTGTAAGGTGAAACAATCTGACAATATTTAAATGGGATTACATTGACTGAGAAAATAATCCTTAAGCAAGAAAAACAGTGCTAAAGATGGCAATAATACTAGACTTTGACATATGATGCATTAAACGAAACTAATCGACTATATTTAAGCTGTCAATAGGTATTCCTAGATTACAAATAAACCTCAATCTTGAAATAGGTGGGATATTTATGATATCTGGAAGCCAACATGCATTTAAGTCGAATTTATACATCACAGAATATATGTGTATTTCCTTCCAACCCCCCAACCCCCGCCCCATGAAAAAGTTGGTACATCATATTATAAAACATATCCCAAAAGGATGCTGACAACACGGTATAAGTCTGATCTGACACGCATGATAGATCTGCTTTTATGACGAAACAGTTCTAGAATGATATGAGAGAATTTATTTCTTACATAAGAAATTCGCCTCGTCTGAAAAGCTTGCCGGTTACATTCATTGTCTGTTATGGTTCCAGTATAGGCTTTCATCCACCTAACTTGTTTTACAGTATGCCTGCACCAGTTCAGAAGCAACATGGTTTCTTCTTCTTTCTTCATCTTTTCACAGGTGAATTGATATTTCTGTCTTCTCTGTTTAGGTTACACCTGTTTTATATCCATGGAAGTAGTGCAGTATCCAATCCATACAGCTCTCTGTTATTTATGAAAGGCATGCTCCGGTAATGCCACTTTAATTATATATTGATCTTCGAGTTTTTTGGTAGTCAGTAGATCTCGTGTCACACTATCAAGCAACATGGATTTTACTCGCGTGTTGTAAGTGATAAAGCTGCAATATTATTAGTGATACACGCAGAAGAGAAAAAAACCTAACTACGAAAGCTACTTATTAATACGACTTGGCCAAATTTTTCAACATACCTGTAGATAGCGGGTAGACACCGAATATGATAATTTATGTGGATTTAAGCAATTGTTAATATAACATACCAAGACTTGCACGGGCGTTTAATTCGAATTTGTATAATTTTTATTTATCCCCTTTCGATACTTGCATGGCTAATATCTATCTGTAAACATCCCCATCAAACTTATTAGTAAACCGTGCCTTATGAAACGACTTACATAATGTGGGCATAGTGTCAATTACATCGTTAGGGCACTCCTACCACACTTGATGACTTGATTAGCCAAATTTAATTTAACTGCTAATCGTTTTCGAGATGTGAATGACTGCAATTCATGCAATAACTCAACTACTTTGCTATTTGGCGAACAGATAGTTACATTTACTATGTCAATTTGAAGACAAATCATTATTTTTGTGGAACCGATTACTTAAGGCCAGGATATTGAAAACCTCAGCCTACTGTGTAATGCAAGTAAATCATCCAGATATATCCTTTTTCCTACACCTTTTAATACCTTGAGACAATTTAGAGGTTTTTTTATGACTGCCATCATCACCTTGGTATCTACTCTATACATCAGCATCAGCTGTGAACTGCTATTTATTTAAACATGTGGTATTTTGATGGCCTTTTACCTATTGGTCTGTCAGCTGATTTTAAATAAATCTTACAACAGTAAGACCCTGCTGTAAATGCGTGTAATGCATCCTTAAAGGTCTATAAATATACTCTAACATTTGTATCTGAATAATCACTCAGAGCAAGCATTTCAGGTCTATACGGATCATGAATCAGTAATACAACCTTCAGATTTATTAGTGGCTGCCAGAGGGGTACATATATCTCGTTTTACGTTAACAGGATCATAATGGCCGTTACTGATTTCTGAGCGCAAAAAAGCTTCCAACCTTATCATTATTTTTGTACTGAAGCAATTTGAATGCCTATTTCTATTAACGAGAATTCCAGCAAACTCCCTGTTGCCAATACTAAAGCCTGATATAAGAGAGTTATCAAATTAACCTGCTAATTCCAACTAACATTCTAATGTATTGAGATCAGGCATTCTATAATTGATCTTATTAAACACCTTTGTAGGTGTTCTGACCTTGGACGAGGACCGTTACATTAGTTCCATACATATAACACACACCTGCAGTTGGTTCCATAGGTACATTTTCTAGCATCATTGTACATATTACATGGAAATGGTTTTGGTTATGGTTGGACCTCATTTGTCGAATGACATTTTAGTGACACTTCTTTTCCTGTCTAGACATCAACTGTTCCCTTACTAAATTAGCCACATCAGAGCTCTATAGGAAATGGTATGTGGCCTATGCACGCCTGTATTCACAGACATACAACGATACCGAGAGCCACGCACACATATCTGAGTTAATGACACTATACATTATACGGCAAACATAATTGTAATTATGTCGGAACTAGCTGCATTTCAATGCATTTTATTAACCGCTTCATGTTTGGGCTGTTTTGGCCACGTATCAGCATATTATTTCCGCGACTTCATTTGACGCTAAACTGTGATCATCAACATCACAACTCAGAAATGCAACCAACTCAGTTATATTAAAATAAATAAATAATCTAATAGTTTACTGTCAGAAGTTATATCTGACATAAATATGTTATTTAAATCAGCATGTATATCCGCCTGTTGTCTTTTTCTTTCTTTCGGGACCTCGTTCTTCTCGCCGATCCGGTGTTGAAGTATACAGCTCTGATTTCCGATGTAGGTAAACCAAGCTTATGGGAGTTATAATGATATGGATAGATTATGGTGCCACTGCTGGCCGTAGTTCCTCCACTAATCTGACCACTAACAGTCTCCCCAACAAACGTCTCGGTGCCAGCTGTTTAACTTTCAGTATTATAATGTCATCTATTGTTAGTACATTTAAAGCATCTCCATCGAAAATGATTAATCGGCTAACAATTCCTCGGTTGGGTTATTTGTACTATTTTCTGCCAAGTGTTCCGCAAATGTTTGATCACTTTCGTCCAGCGCCATTTTTTCAGTACTTACCTAATCCCGAAACCCCTTTGAAATAATGTAGAGTACCAAAACACATTGATATACCCCACTTTGTCAATGTGAACTATACCGAAGTACAGCGACTGCAGATCATTAATATGTGCGCGCGCATCCGAGTAGTTGGTTCAGCCAATCACTAACCACTAGGTATTCTGAATCATGCACCGACACATCCAAGTAAAATGTTCCTCACAATATTCCAACCTAGTCGCCATATAGCGAACATATTTGTTTATTAACAACGTTCTTCCTTTACTGAGCCTAGATCTATACGCTCAATCAATAAATGTTTGTCCTATCACTCACATCAGCTATGGAAGGAATTGTTTTATCGCATCACCATTGAAGCTCCAGATATATAACCTGGCAGGAGCCATTACGAGCTCCCCCGGATTAGATATGAAGCCTGTAGCATCCAGGAATTCGGGATATTTGTTTAGATGAAGATATTCCTTTAATTCAAGGGGCAAATATTTGTAGTTTAGATGTCTTATCTCATCTTGCGTCCAGCATCCTGATATACTTCCTAGAGGGAGAGAGGCTGATTGCAGGATAAACCAGTCACACCATTTTAGGGATCATATGGCATTTCCAAGGACTAACTCTGTTGGAGTGGATGAATGCTCAAGTGATACAATAAATTGTGCAGGGAATTACTACGGATATTGGTAAGGTTGTGGCCTTACAGCGATATCTTATCAGCGTTATTCACAGGAATTGCTTTTGGTTCTGTTCATTTATTTTTGTTGATAGATTACGTCCTTTATCAGCTGACTTTCTTCATGACGTTGTGATGGCATAAAAAGTACAACACTGCCAATAGGTGATTTAGGGACAATTTGTAATGTATACTTACGCTTTGTTTCATGATGCATATCGAAAGGTGCAATGAGGGACAAATACATAGACATACACACAAATTGAAAACATATACATGCTCATAGAAATTATAACGAATATATATCAAATGTATACATGTATGCATCAAAAACAGTACCCATCATAAATGCTAAACAATTTGAAATTTGGTGTAAATATTTTCCGCAAAGATCATCGGATTTCAGATTCCAGCAAAATAAGTCAATTTCATATACAACAATAATGTCAAGTTCACTAATTGATGACGTGATTAGTCACCGTTTACTTAGTATAATGGCTTATAACTATTTATCAATAGATAAGAAATGGCCCATGTTTATACACGTAATGCTTGCATTATCGATGAATAAAGTTCACTTGAATATCATTAAAATCATTCGAATGAATTTAATCTTAATTCATATTACTATAAAGGTTAAGCGAAAGAGTCAGCGTAAATTTAATCTGCATTGTGCTGTTTTCTAATTATGACGTTTGCAGCCATGGAAACAATTTGCTGAAAAGTTGGTTATCAAATTACAGTAATATTAGAAAATTAAATAAATTAAATACTTTAAAAAGTCATTTACACGTATTTACTATATTTGTTAATTTGATGATTCTCTTTATGTATACTATTTAATCATTTAATATAATCCTCATAATTATAGTTAATATATTTATGATGTTCAGTGACGTCTTTATAATAATGAGTCGCGGGATAATAAGACGCGGAGATGACTGATCAATGCCACTCATTATTATGGAGACGTTCCTTATCTCGTACTTCTTAAGTTTTCGATGCCTTATGTCGGTTGTTGGTAGATGCCGATATTTCCATTTGGCAGATAAAAGTCTTAGCATTAAAATGATAGTACGAAATGGCAGTAAAGATCTCCTTGATAAAAGCAATATACGTATTAGGGCCAGTATTGAAATGAAGAGATACGACCGTTTTCATCATGTATATTAGCGATGAATTATAAATGATATTTAATTTGGGGAAATCTTCCGATAAGAGTTTTCCATTACAAAGGTACCTAAGCCAAGTTAGCCTTGTCACATAAATCTAACATTTATGTGTGTTTTCTAATTCCAGGCCACAGGTCGGGGCATGGAAATATTTGTATATTCCCATCTCATTGGCCATGAACTTGAACATATATGATGTTAGTGGTTTATAGATAGTACTTCAATTAAGAGAAATGACATCGTGAATCAAAAGTGAGGGAAAGAATCAAAAGTTTCAATTTTATGCGTATAGGGATATTTTGGCTCATGATTTGGAAGCATATTATTTAGAGGGTTTTGGGCAGTACCTACTTTCTGATAGTTATAATCATTGTTAGGAATATGAAGATGAGTATTAATCTGGCATAACCCATTCTAAATAATCACCAAACAAAAAGGTTCAATGTTATTATCTATTAAATAAATACTACCCTTTTCTGTAAAAGGCAATGGATAGTACTATCAGTAATTCAATTGTAATGTTGAATACAACGTTGTGTATTAGTGGAAGTGTGTGTCTATAACATAGTGTTAAATATTAACTGATTTTGTGTAAACAAGTATTATATATATATATATATGTTAACCATTAGGGATAAGCGTACACTATTATATAACGCACATATATCATTACAACAATAACTCCAGTATTTACATTATTACACTGCAGGTACATAATGCTAAATTCGAATGGTAGTTCTACATATTACTGTATAGGGGGGAGGGATTATGTTGTGTCAAGGGGTAACTTGTGCCATTCTCTGCAGGTTATCTGAGTGGACATAACTGAAAGGTGCTGCCTTATATCGATTATGGTTAACATAATTTCTTATTGATGTATGGGACAAGTGATTTGTTTCTAAAGAACCAAGGTGCTCCGACGAAAATCATGAATTTTGGTATCTAAGGTGGATCGTAGGCAGACAGGTTTGTGAATTTTGTTTATACTTACTCTATAGATTATTCCGAAATCATATGTACTGTAGATAGCTATTATCGTATACTGTTATTGTATAATGTTGTCTATCATTACGGATACACTGAACTAATTAATCAGGAATGATCAAGGGGTAAGTTGTTCCCAGTGATGATGGGGTAATTTATCCCAATAGCACAACTTACATTATGCTATTCAAACTGAGTTTAGGGCCCTTTATCAGTGTGGTGGTAAATAATCATATTGAAATTATAATTAACTTGGAGTCTGTTTATTTTAAGGTTACACATGTTGGTGAAAAATTAAGTTAACTACATCTATTGATCATGACATAGTGGAGCGGCTTGGTTACAATTTAAGGCCGATCCAGATTCAGTTGAATATGATAATGCATCTACTAATAATGACTTGTCCGTAGAGGTTCAGATTATTGAGAGGGATTTTTGTTGTTGTTGTGGTGAAAGTTGCAGGAAAGACAAGCCGTAGGCACTACATTGCTAGGGGTGATGTTGTAGATGATGATGAATTTGAGGGTGTTTTTTGCAAAACGTAGCTAGCAAGGTCAATGCCGAAGATATTTCGTTTCTTCCTAATTCACCGGACGGAGCAAAGTATAAACTTCCCAAGCCAAAGACTGTTGGGGGGAACCCCACGAAAATCCTGCCACATGCACCCTTAAAAATTGCCAAGTTGCCTACAGATTGGCTGAATGCACATCTAAGCCGGCGTAAAGAAAACTGTGAACACCATATATAGTTTAGATTTTTTACCAGAAAACGTAATGATATATTAGTCTATAGATTGGATTTAAAATACACGTAGAATTATATCAATATTCTATATACATTGTTATGTACTTAAATGTACCTCTATATGTCAATTCGTTTCCATTGCAGTTTCAGATAGATTAGAACATTATTACCCCTATGGCCAACATTATAGAATAGCATGTACGAAAATAGATCAGAATATTCTATAATCATTCATATGTCCATATTTATAGTCTTTTATGGGATGATTAGTATAAATTTGGTATCAGTCTTGATGAAAGTTATAGTTGAGTTGTAGGGGTGTTTTAGCCAGAGGTATTATATTTTAGTACCATTACATTTTTGTTCAGAATCAGGAAAAACTCCTGAAAATGTTCTTATTATGCAATATATAATTGCATTACAAGCAAACAACAAATGTATTTTAGACAATGTGCATGTTATTGCCATTTTCACTTCAGGCGAATCTAACCCCAAACTAGCACAATTTACCCCCAAAGGGTGGCACAACTAACCCCAAATCTGGGGTAAGTGCCACTTTACAAAATATTTTCAACCCCCCAAGAGTTAACTGGAAAATGGCACAACTTATCCCCTCCCACGTTAATATATATCCAGGAGTGTATTCACTAAGTCATATGTAGTAGGATAAATAATTATAAGTTAGTTACTTGTAGTTACCCAGATCTTTTAAAAAAATTTTAAAATATACATAATATATATATATATATATATATATATATATATATATATATATATAAATTTTGGGTTTTTTTATACAATTGTTCGTGATATATCCCTTAAGTATCATTCAGAGGTTTTGTTTTTGTGTGTATGTCATTTTTGTATATAAACAATCCCACATCTTGATTTCATGTATGTAAGCATTGCACTTAAATCGTTTATAATTGGTTCCGTAGATGTATCTGCCTGTTTGTATATCAATTCGCCTGTGTGCTTCAATATGTTTAAGTTGTTACCTATTGATATTTCGATATACATTATACCAAATTGTAAGTGGTATTCACAATTGTTATTCAAATGGTGAACAGGCAATGTTGCCCTTTTCTTATTTGTCCGAATATCATGAACACGGTTGACATTATTTGTAGACAACGGATATGATCTACCAACAAGGATGAATGAACTGAACCAAAAGATAAGGATAATAAGTGCTGGGAATAGTATTGACAAAATATACTTGTTCAGATACATCCTTACCACTACCAGGAGTAAATCCCAACTCTCAAACGTTTAGAACATTTCCCGAATGTGATACTCGAACATGGGAAATACCATGCGATGCCATAAAGAGGTTGAATGGGTAGCCATTTAACTAGCCTCTGTTTATCTGGGAGACATGTCAGGAAACTGGCGCCACTCGAGATAAGATACCTAAACTGCTAATGTTTATCAGTATATCGAAAGCGTGTCTTCTTCTAATCAAATATCCCGAATACGAGAATATTACAGACTTGATATTTAAGCCAGGAAAAAAGGTAATGCCTACTGTCAGGATATATATAGCTTGAACGTTGACAAGTTAAACTAATTCCTGTCATTGCTGATGGTACTGGCAGGAAATAATTTACGGATTGAGTGGACAGGTATATATTTAATAATGGAATTATGTTTTTAATATAAATTGCTTCATGTCAGATTCAATGCATTTTGATGGGCTGAGAAGAGGAGGGAATAATTGAATGAGTGAATCATTTGAGTGATTGAGTAAATAAGATTGAGAATGAATGAATTATTTGAATGAACCAATAAGTGAATGAGTCAGTTGGTTAGTGATCGAACAAGAGAGTGAATAAGATAGGAAGTGAATAATCTAAGTGTTTAAGTGTGAGTGAGTTAGTCAGTGGGTCAGTGAATAAGTCAATGAGTAAGTGAGTGAATTAGTGAACTGATGAAGAAGTGAGTGACTGAATTAGTGGTTGAGTGAGTTATTTAATATATAAGTCAGTGATTGAGTTATTGAGTGAGTTAGTGAGTGATTGATATATTTGTAGAGTACTTAAGTGTGTGAGTGGTTGGGATACTAAATGAGTGAGTAAGAACGTGACTTAGTGGGTGAGTGTGTGGGTGAATGAGAGGGTGTTTGGTGGAGATAATGAATGAATAATTGAATGAATGAGTGAGTGAATAAGTGAGTAAATGCATATATGAAATAGTGAGTAAATGAGAGAATAATTGTTTGAGTGAGTGGGTGAGTAATTGAGCGAGTGAGTGATTAGGTTAGCCATTTAGTTAATGTGGAGTAAATTCATGTGTTGTATGTTCTAAATCGTAATATCATGTAGCTAGAATAAATTTACTATCAGCATTGACGTAAATCTGAAAATGTTAAATGCATTTGGTGATGAAAGACATTTATAATAAAAAAAATTACCTTTGTAGA
>JAODUP010002176.1:0-13820 GCA_025642065.1 Paralvinella palmiformis
CAGAGTCCGACTCAGTGACCGAGTGTTTTCTCTCTCTCTGTGTTTTAGCTGTGTATAATAAGGCACAGGCACGAGAATTTGAATGGAATTCAAACTCTGGACGTTTCTTCAGGGGATGAAACCAGAGTGGCGACTTTTCTTGCTGAGACATGTGTAATGTCTCACCAGTCCCTAACCCCAAGCAAAATAAAATCGAATCACCTACAGCCGGGAGTTTGGGAGTAAAACACCCAAGTCAGATCACGGCAGTAGTGAGAATGTTTAGCTTAATTATCAAAGCCCATTTATAGCTATTTTTAATTGCTTATCTTTTTTCAAAGCAATACTATAAAAATAAACCCCCTTGTCCCTTTTTAAAACGTTTTACAACGGGAGGGTCTAAGGTATAAAAATGTTTTTTTAATTTTTTAAAAACTGTCTTTAACAAGGGTTTAAAAACTCATATATATATATATATATATATATATATATATATATATATATTGTGTGTGTGTGTGTGTGTGTGTGTGTGTTGTATTGGTTTTTTATAAAATTAAAACAACAGGACAGACATCAACAAACTAAAAATCCTTCGAAACCTACCTCCAAAATCTAAATACAACTAACATCATTAATCTAAAATAAAATGTTCCATACCTCCACATATTAAAATGGTGTATACCTAAGCATGTGTCTGGTCTATATACCGTGGGAAAATAAATTCCCTTTTTTTGCGAAAATATTTACCCCAAAGAACGCGGGTCATGCGGCTGTAAAAAAAAGGGAAACACGTAAAAACATATCATTTGATATTACAGTCGAACAAACAACACGTGCTGTGATTCAATGGTGACTTTTCAAAAATATAAAAATTTTGAACCCCAGTTTTAAATTTAAAGTAATTTTTTGTGGGCCAAAAATATATAAAACTTTCGAACCCCAGATTGACCCAGCTTTATTCTGGGATCGAATAACTGAAAAAATCCTACCTATATGAACCATGTATCAATACCGTCCCACTGGTCTAGCGTCGAAATTTTCTCTAACCAAATGAAAATCAAGCCTTTTTACCCTCGCGTGTTAACAAGCATTGCAGTTTGTTCAAAGAAAGAGAATGTACACTAACTCAGTATGGATCACTGAAGCATTTTAAAAAAAATAAAAAAGTAGCAATACTGAATGGATTATTACTGGACTGAACGAAATATCGTTCAAACCGAGTAAAAATTTTGATTTATCGAACCTAACGCAATCCTCACGTTTCCGTTCATCACTAAGGGGAAAGTTTTATTTCTAATTTTGCCCTAAATTAGAGGGGTGGGACTAAAAAAGCGCCTATCCCTTGATTTTAAATTTTACCCCTGGTGGAACAGTGGGTTTTTGGCGATTGCGAATGACAGTCGATTATAAAGCTATACATTTTAAAAAATTTCCATATCGGGGTTTAAACCCAATTTTCCTTATAGGAAAAACTCTGTCCGCAGCTTAATACCCATGGAGACGCCTGCCGGAGTAACAAATGACTCCAAGAGTATAAATCCATCAAACAGCATTGTATGAATTTAAACGTTTTTGTAAAGGGCCAAATACATTCTACATTATAAAAACAAAGTAAAACTCAAACATTTGCAACAACGACATCTTTCTTACATTGGTGTAATAAGGAATCTGGGTGGAAATAGATAAGATGTCTGGCACGGGGAATGTGGTTTTTGGGTAATATAAGAGGCAACAGGCCCGAGCATCAACATATCTAAACATCCTTTGAAACCTACCTCCATAAATTTAAAATACATACATTAATCTAAAAATAAAATGTTCCATACCTCCACATATTGATAGATGTATGCGTATACCTATGCATGTGTCTGGTCTACTCTCAGCCTGTGGGAACCAGCTAATTCGCTTTTCTGCGAAAATATCCCCCCACAAAAAAGCCTACTGAGGGTATACAAAAGAGGGGCCGTAAAAAATACCTTTTTATAAATCAAAAAAACAAATGCGTGTGATTCAATGGTGACTTCAAAATACATATATAAACATTTTGACACCCAGTTTACATTAACAGTAATTTTTTGTGGTCCAAAAAAAAACCTGTTATAAAACATTTCGACACCTCAGATCTGCCCAGCTTTATTCTGGGTCGAATAACTGAATAAATCCTACCTATATGAACCATGTATCAATACACGTCCGACTGGTCGGGGTCAAGTTCTTCTCTAACCTAAGTGAAAATCAAGCCTTTTTATATACCCCCAGCGTGTTAACAAGCATTTAGTTTGTTCATAAAAAGAGAATGTACACTAAGTCAGTATGGACTCACGAAGGATTAAACTAAAATAAAAAAAAAGTAGCAATACTGCACATGGATTATTACTGGAAAAAGAAAAATCGTCTCAAACCTGAGAAAACTATGTTTCTCGAACCTCACAATCCTATACGTTTCCGTTCATCACTAAGGGGAACGTTCATTTACCCTAATTTAGCGTCCCTAAGTATTCAAGGGTGGTGGGATCAAATTTAAAACGCCATCCACTTGATTTAATTTGACCCATGGTCGAGAACAGCGGAGTTTAGGAAGATCTCCGATACTGCGAATGACACGTCGGGATTATAATAGCTATACATTTAACAAATTTCCTATATCAGTGTAACCTAATTACTTACTCATAATATGGGAAAAACTCTGTCCGCAGCTTAATACCCATGGAGATGCCTGTCGGAGTAACAAACGACTCCAGAAGTATAAATCCATCAAGCAGCATTGTATGAATTAATAGGTCGTTTCGCCAGACCACATAAGAGGACAACAATATAGATTCTACATTATACATAACAAAGCTAATAGACTCAAACATGTTGTAATAACGACATAACTTTCTTGGACGATTCTTCGGTGGACTGAATCTAGAGCAGTGAATTTTCTTGCTTAGACATGTGTAATGTATAACTAGTCCTTGCACAAGTAGCAACCTTAACTGTGTGCAGAAAATACCCGATAGGTGACAATAAACGTCGATGGGTGATATTATTGTATGATTTTAAGTGTGAATATTGGAAAGCCTTAAATTTCAGATTACATTCAAATTATTTATAGACGATTCATAAAGTTGTTTGAAGATAGAGATTGCAATGATTATAGTAGATAAAAGACATTTATGTTTGCCTGGTGGTATAAATATCAGTTCTGCCGGCAAATATATGTTCTGGTGTTTATGTTTATGGTAGCTAAAAACTATTTATTTGCATTATTTTTTCTTTTGCTTCAGGATAATTCCAATAGATTATTATGTGGCCTCTTCTGTATGCACGTACACGTACAAACATATTTAACAACATAGAACTGCCTAATCGATTATATGTACGTCATTAATGAACAGATGATAAATTAAACACATAGAAGAAGAAAAAACAGATTATCAACCTGAAATGGAGAGGGAAAGTTTTCAAATAATTATTTCATATTTTACTTCAGGTGTCTGGTATGAATGATGTTCAGAAGTAATTATTAATATACTTGGAGAGGAAAACGCTTAATTCACAAAGAAGTAGATATGTATCAAAGATAATTAGTTTATACGTTATTGTCAACTACTCTAATCCATTTTATCCCTCCCTCTCCCCATAATAAGAACTCATACCAAATTATACCAAGTTGGTATTTTATTTATTATAAAAGAGATCACAGGCTGGAAAAAGCCTCGAATTTTAAGTTTAAATATTTCAAAAAGCATTATTGTCTTAAATGTTTGAAGAACTGACTTTTTGGGGTATGACAATCTATATTTTGGCATCAAAACATAAGTGGAGGTACTATAAAATGTCGGTAAACATTTCCATTTTTCTCACGCTGTCATCTCTTAAATAGTTAAATAACTTGCTAAATGTCAAAAAGTCTTAAACAAGCTACACTTTTATATAAACATTGATCTATTTCTAAACATTTAACTGACATTTGTTCTTACTGCGTCATATAAACACTAGTCAATCTATTTAACTGGCCTTTTATTGGTGACAAAACTGATTTGTTTGTGACTATGTGTCTTAATTTAGTATTTCTGGCTAATTTGCATACTCATTCAATGATAGACAATTTACCAAATGGTGCCTTAGATGATGGGGTCGGTGTGAGATGTGCTAATTATCTTTCGTACAAAGTGTGGTCGCTCTCTCTCTCTCTCCCCCTCTCTCTCTATCACTCACTCACTCTCACACACACACACACACAAACACACCGAACCTACCAACATTCCTTCATAGACTTACCGTAATGATCAAACAGACAGAAACTTCGTTCTGTTGTCAAAGGAGAAAGTTGGGGTTTTAAGACTGAAAGCTTCTAATAATCGAGTTAAATAAAATACTAATGATCAAAATAATAATAGTTTATGTAATACTTTATCATGAAAAGAAATTATTAATATACATAATTATATAGTGAATATATTCCAAGAAAATGGAATTATGGTTAAAATAAACGTTTGAATTTAGATTGGAAGTGCCACAGATTAGATATGTTCATTTGGAAAAACGCAACATCAAGTAAATGTTGGCATAACATTTTAAATTATGCATGTTCTTGCATATCTGCATAATATTGTTACCTCACTGGAACACTTGGGAGGAAAGTTCCCATCTATCTCAGAATCAAAGTACATGATAATATTTAACTACCACTGCTTCGAACATATCTCAGATATAATAACGATTATACATGAAGAGCTGTATGCTAAAATATATTAATTATATCAATTTCTACAAACAGCTCCGTTTCATTTAGCAGTCTATCCGTCTACTCTTAAATTCAGTTGTGGTGTTTCTACTCGGAAATGTTGACGTTTGTTATGAGGTTGTTATATCTGTATTAGTCAACATTTGATTGACCTGACCTTTATTATTAACATGGCTCACAGTTAGATTGTCCGACCCTTGGATAGTCATATTTCCACGTTCATCAATGTTTATTTTACATTTTTCTATTCTTCTTGTCGTCTACTCATCTGAACTCGCTTTTTTTAGTAATGTTAATTCGAGGATAAAAGTATCTGGAATACAGAGAAAAGGGAACTTGATGATAATATCTTAGGTATTGAAGGTGTCATTGAAAATAAAAACTTGTCCTTTGAAAATATTTTATATATGTTGTGTGATTAACTCTCTTATTAAACTATTTACTAATTACTAAACCCATGGCCTATGCATAATTAAATCAACTAACCTTGATTTAAATGAATAAATAGATGAATGTGAATAAATGTATTTAAAATAGTTCACGTTTTTAATAAAACAAATATACCTAAACGGCAAAGCTATTTTTACGTAGTGTTTTATTGGCATGTGATGTGTTTATTTTGTGTTTCTGTGTACTATGTTCAAACTATCCATTTTTCCACCATTTCTTTATGGGGGGAGGGACAAGGAACGGAAATGCCATAAAGATGGAAACCTTCATATAACATAATATAGTGAGTCAACTAGTACTCGTTGTACTCATCTGAAGTTAATGCAAGAATCATAAATAAAGAATATAAACTGAGTTAATATTGGTGTGGTTTTCCATTGTTTTAAAGCATATTTCAAAGATCAAATGTAATGTTTGTGTTTGATGGACTGAACCTGACATAGTAAGAAGAGGGGGCGTGAGGGACGGAGGAAAGTTCAGTGAGTCAATGAGTGAGTGATTGAGTTAGTCAGTATTTTAATTAACATTGGCACTAATCATACCAGAACTATATGGCCAAAGGTGTACTTCTTATTTAATTTAAATACTGAGACAGCAATCTTTTAGTGACTAATAAAACCCAGAAGTAACAATGGAGGTATATTCTTCCCGATGCGGATCTGATGTCTCGCGCACTATCAGCTGCGCTATGAGAAGAAATAATAAATAACAACAGATAAACAATGACCATCATTTGACAATAAAAACATTTGAAATAATCCGTGATGAATAGCAACAAAGAGTTAATTTGATTGATGATTGTATTTTACAGTTAAATAACACAATCGAAAATGATTATTTCACTTTTTGTCTTAATTGTAGAAATGTATTTGATAAAAATAAGACTCTATCACATCACAATATGTGTTACTTCATGTTTTACAAATCTTCCTCAATTTCTATCTTGCTACAATTATATTCATGAATGGACTAATCACATTCGGCAGATTCTTGTTATTTGATCTGATTTACATTATAATTGCATTTCACTTTAATCTGATCCAACTTGTTCACTTGGTCCGTTTCCACCGCGCATTATGTTAACGCGTAATCTCACTCAGATTATGATATCACTCAATCCATATGCGAAAGATTTTTAATATTATGTATACATCTTTGACGTTCCAAGCGAAAAAGATAAATCTATTCGTATATCGAGTGTGTAATTTTGATAAAATATTTTACTATCTTCACAATAATTACATCTTTCATATTTTACTTTGGCATAACATGTAAAATTGTTTTTGTAAAATTGTTTGTGACCAAATAATTGTAATATAAAATCCAACCATCTTGCATCTTGAATGTTAGTATTTAGTTCATCATGACTTTTAATACACTTACTGTGTCCTCGTAAATATCGTAAGAGGTGAATATGAAAACAGGTGACGCTGAATAACAGCGATCATTGCATACCTTTGAATACATATTTGAAATATTAATTCGCGAACCAACGCTTATGAAATATATTTATTTATTTTGGCAAATTGGAACAATGCTTTTGAACAAGGCAAATAACATAAAACTATAATATTAGTGATAGGGCAAACAAAGTCGTCTAAAGGTCATCGGAGTATAAACATAATTATTTGAAGACAATGCTATTGTTACGAGTATAGCAATAATGTGATGGAACAATACTTGACGAAAACAAACTCTCTTCTTTTGACATAACGTTTAAAAAAACGAATAGATATGGCAGTTTTAAATAATGTGATATCTAAATCACTTGTGAAAATATATTTAGATAGTCCATATTCCGTCAAAGTAATATCCCGATATTTGGATCTTCACTGTCAGACTTACTTTCTCTAACGTAGTTAAAATTGTACATACAGAGGTTATCTGGCATTTCATAACTGTAAGCATTTAGTGTGTTAACTAGATATATGTTTTAATTCATGAAAATTATATATATATATATATATATATATATATATATATATATATATATATATATATATATATATATATATATATATATATAGGATCAATTGTACTTTGCTTTGAAAATTCTATACTATTAACTAAAGACATAACATTTACACGACGTATATATTTGTAATTAACAATAAGTACAACATTATGACCATGATAGAGATAGGAAACACCTTGTTATTGTTGTCTACGTAAATAATTTCTACATTTGTTCTTCGCAATGATTGAATGTTGATATTTTATATTATTTGAATTATTTGAAAGTATTATTGATAGCGCAGTCATTAGAATACTGCGCTGCAAATCTCCAGGTTGCGAGTTCGAATCCAGCTCTTACCTATATTAGAGCCACATGTCCGACGTGTGACAAGTTTTAGGCTAACTAACTCAATTTAACAACAAAAGCAAATAGAAAAACATTATTCTTGAATTTCGTTTTATAAAACTAAATGTAAGAAAATAATAAAAGCTAGCACATAAACTAAGATTAATTAATAGAAAACTAAAACAATGTACTTTTATTTTGCCAAAGACAAATTCATTCAAATGGCAGTTTTGCAAATCTTGGGGAATTGTATAAATAAATAATGAATTAAACTAGAAATGGGAAACTTTAAAATACTTTATTTGAAACTTATAATATATATTTAGTTTAGACATAAGGAAAACATTATTCAGTATTTGTGAAACATTGGCTTATTTCATGATTTGTGACATCGATCAATGTAACTGTTATCAGAGAATTCCAGTATTAAACTGATATATATCAGCCCTCACTTTGAAATATTGTGAATTATTGCAACAAGTTTCACAGACCAACTTCTTGGTCTGGAAATCGAATTATTCGTTTATATTGGTCGCTTTAGAACCATAAAGACAAACAAAATATAATTGAAGATAAAGGATTGTGATTTCCTTAACTGAGGAAACCATTCTCACTAATCAATGTAAAGGATGGGGACCTTCACAAACAGATTCTTAGATTTTCTTATTCAAATCATTGGTTCACAAAAGGACTTTAAAATGTTACGGTGACCTACTGGCCTACAAGTTAATACTAATTATACAGATTTTGATGATGAAGAGGATAATGAAGAAGAAGAAGAAGAAGATGATGATGATGATGATGATGATGATGATGATGATAATAATAATAATAATAATAATAATAACACTTATAACAAAATAGAACATGTATTCAGTAAGTAGCAATATTAGCTCAATATATTCTATAAAAGAATATTTAGTAAGAATATACCATTACCAGCACTGGAGTATGATATGTTTCAAATGTACATCATTAAGAAGTTTATAGCAGTTACCATATCCACAAAACATGATAACATAACATGTTTATTTTTACACCAACTTTCGTATTATCTCTTTGTAGTAAGCCACTCAAATCTGCTTTCAATCAATTTGTGATCACGCACAAACATCGGAGCGTTAATAGACATAGTTTTGATTTATACAAAGGTCATACACCATACCACGTTGCCATCATAATGTTGACACTGATACTATTTTTTGGAACTCTAACATTCCAGTCATTAAAGTGATTCCATAATAACAAATCTTAGAAACTAGCACTTCCCTATAGCCTCTGTTTCTTTCTCACATATTCCCCCCATTAATCTCTGACGCCTCTAAACACACACACACACACACACACACACACACACATGCGCATACATACATACACACACATATATATATATATACACACACACAGGCACACACACGTAGTGCTAATTCTAGCGTTAAAGAGTTCAATTTATAATAAAATGTTAAAGTTCATATATTCGGAAAACCATATATCGATAAATTGTTGTTCTGTGTCATCTGTGTCATTTTTGGACTTGAAAATGTGTTCAGTATTTTCCTGTATTATGAGTAATTAGATTACACTGATATAGGAAATTTGTTAAATGTATAGCTATTATAATCCCGACGTGTCATTCGCAGTATCGGAGATCTGCCTGAAATCCGCTGTTCTCGACCATGGGTCAAATAGATCAAGTGGATAGGCTCTTTAATTTAGATCCCACCACACCTAACTGCATATACTTAGGGACGCTAAATTAAGCGTGAATGAACGTTCACTTAGTGATGAACGGAAACGTATGAGGGTTAGCTGTTAGGTTCGAGTAAATCATAGTATTTACTCAGGTTTGAGACGATATTTCGTTCTAGTCCAGTAATAATCCATTGTGCGGTATTGCTACTTTGTTTTTATTTTAGTTAAATCAGTGAGTCATACTGAGTTAGTGTACATTCTCTTTGTTATGAACAAACTGTAATGTTTGTTAACACGCTGAGAGTATATAAAAGGCTTAAATTTTCACTTAGGTTAGAGAAGAACTTCGACGCCAGACCAGTCGGACGTGTATTGATACATGGTTCATATAGGTAGGATTTATTCAGTTATTCGAACCCAGAATAAAGCTGAGGTCAGCATCTGAGGTGTCGAAATGTTTTATATACAGGTTTCTTTTGGACCACAGAAAATTACTGTTGAATGTAAACTGTGGTGTCAAAATAGTTTATGATATGTATGTAGCAAGTCACCATTGAACCACACGCACGTGTTGTTTGTTGCGAGCTGTGGTATCAAATGGTATGTTTTTTACGTGCTTCCGCTTTTTGTACGTAGCCTGCATGTAGCCGCTTTCCTGTGGGCGTGACATATTTGTCGCGTACGAAAAGCGAATTAGCTGGTTCCCACAGGCTGATGAGTAGACCAGACACATGCTTAGGTATATGCACACATTTATCAATATGTGGAGGTATGAAACATTTTATTTTTAGATTAATGTATGTATAGTTGTATTTAGATTTATGGAGGTAGGTTTCGAAGGATGTTTAGATATGTTGATGCTCTGTGCCTGTTGCCTCTTACTTATGTACCCTAAAACACACACACACACACACACACACGCATACATACACACACACACACATATATATATACACACACGCAGGCACACACACAGGCACACACACGTAGTGCTAATTCTAGCGTTAAAGAGTTCAATTTATAATAAAATGTTAAAGTTCATATATTCGGAAAACCATATATCGATAAATTCTTGTTCTGTGTCATCTGTGCCATTTTTGGACTTGAAAATGTTTTCAGCCACTGACATGTCTATCAAACTGTAAATAATTGTTCATATTTTTATGTATGTCTCCTGATCAATTATCATTTTTCATGCAAAACAATCAAGCAAATTTATCTCGTCATTGGCTAAGAATATCTCTAGAAATTCAGTTTTTAACTTAAACTTAGCATTATCGGTAGTATTACATGTGGATTACTATATGTGCCGTTATGTTTTTAAACATTTATATTTTGGCATCTAAATGGTTAGAATATATATGTTGACTGTGTGTACAATATGTCATCCATTAGTGACATGCTTCGGCGAACTAATTCACCAATATATATATATATATATAATTTTCATGAATTAAAACATATATCTAGTTAACACACTAAATGCTTACAGTTATGAAATGCCAGATAACCTATGTATGTACAATTTTAACTACGTTAGAGGAAATAAGTCTGACAGTGAAGATCCAAATATCGGGATATTACTTTGACGGAATATGGACTATCTAAATATATTTTCACAAGTGATTTAGATATCACATTATTTAAAACTGCCATATCTATTCGTTTTTTTAAACGTTATGTCAAAAGAAGAGAGTTTGTTTTCGTCAAGTATTGTTCCATCACATTATTGCTATACTCGTAACAATAGCATTGTCTTCAAATAATTATGTTTATACTCCGATGACCTTTAGACGACTTTGTTTGCCCTATCACTAATATTATAGTTTTATGTTATTTGCCTTGTTCAAAAGCATTGTTCCAATTTGCCAAAATAAATAAATATATTTCATAAGCGTTGGTTCGCGAATTAATATTTCAAATATGTATTCAAAGGTATGCAATGATCGCTGTTATTCAGCGTCACCTGTTTTCATATTCACCTCTTACGATATTTACGAGGACACAGTAAGTGTATTAAAAGTCATGATGAACTAAATACTAACATTCAAGATGCAAGATGATTGGATTTTATAATACAATTATTTGGTCAAAAACAATTTTACAAAAACAATTTTACATGTTATGCCAAAGTAAAATATGAAAGATGTAATTATTGTGAAAATAGTAAAATATTTTATCAAAATTACACACTCGATATACGAATAGATTTATCTTTTTCGCTTGGAACGTCAAAGATGTATACATAATATTAAAAATCTTTCGCATATGGATTGAGTGATATCATAATCTGAGTGAGATTACGCGTTAACATAATACACGGTGGAAACGGACCAAGTGAACAAATTGGATCAGATTAACGTGAAATGCAATTATAATATAAATCAGATCAAATAAGATGAATCTGCCAAATGTAATTAGTCCATTCATGAATAGCATTGTAACAAGATAGAAATTGAGGAAGATTTGTAAAACGTGACGTAACACGGTAGTATTATTGTGATGTATTAGAATCTTATTTTTATCAAATACGTGTATACAATTAAGACAAAAAGTACAGTAGTCATTTTCGATTGTGTTATTTAACTGTAAAATACAATCATCAATCAAATTAACTCTTTATTATTATTCATCAATGATTATTTCAAATGTTTTTATTGTCAAATGATCTTCATTGTTTATCTGTTGTTATTTATTCTGTCTTCTCATAGCGCAGCTGATAGTGCGCGAGACATCAGACCTGCGTCGGGAAAAATATACTTCCATTATTACTTCTGTGTTTCATTTGTCATTTACACTTTTTATACCAAAATCCCTCGCTCGTCGATGACGTTATTAGAGCTGATCGTCATCTGGAAAACTGGATATTGGAAATGGTAATTCATCAATCCTTCCATGTGCAGAAGAAACAGACATCCCATAATGGATCAACTCGTTTATTTGCAAAGCCGAAACATTATTTATGTTGATTTGAGAAATTGTAATTTAGATTTGAAGAGATAAATAGTGAGATAGTGACAAAGGCAAAGTTAAGTAAATTCACTTTTGATAAGTCGGATTTTAATTTGTATTCTAATATAAATATTAGCTACAAACACAATACTTTAAGGATGGGTTTAATGTTACAACGATAGCTTCTTTATTAAATCAGATCTGAAATCACAATGATTCACTTACATTTCAGACAACTTTAACTTATTTTAGAGATAGAACAGATTATTTGATGTATCTAAAACTTAGTTGATCTCTGATGAAAACAGCCTAAAAATATTAATTATTAATAATACTTTTACTTCTGTTAAAAGTCTGATATATCATATATTAGTGATTATATGAAATCAAAATATATAATAGTAAAGTTATAAAACTATGTAAAACATCACTTTGAGTACCATTTATAGAATACCAAATAAAAACATAAAAATTAAAGATGAACCCTAGAATATTTTCAAAGCTGGAAAATAATATAACCTATATATTTGCAGTAAATGCAATGACAAAGACTTTATCAATCAACTTCTTAGTTAAAATTATTATATTCACCTATGAAGTTCCACAGTTGGATAAACAAGAGAAGCTAAATATTAAAGAGTACTATGAGAATATATAAAACTATTGATAACTACATGAAAAACTTACATACTAGTTAATGATACAACTATTTGTTTGTGTGTGTGCGTGTGAGCGCGCGTGCGTGTGTGGCATGTGTGTATTAATAAGAGTAATAGTATCAGCAACAGTAATAACACTAATAATAATAATAATAATAATAATACCGTAGATGTATCAATAAAACAAAGTCGAAGAATTAAGCTCAATGGCTTTATTTACTTAAGGTGAATATTAAATGGCTTCGTAATAAGTTACTTTCATATCCAATGTCATTATCGTTGTTACTATATAAGATTTCACTCCTTCACCTCTCATACAACTGATTTTGTATTTTAATCCTAGGTTCAAAATGTACTTTACTCACAGTTAAACAGTTAACTAGCGAGTGGTCCTACAAATATGGAGAAAGTTATTATTGATAAATTTAGTTATCATAAATGTCAGGATTATAATAGTGTCTGTCAATCATCGTTATGTGTGATATATATATTCAGCCTGTGTTAGCTAAATATGTTATCCTGTATATTCAGCCTGTGTTAGCTAAATATGTTAGCCTGTCAATTAGTCTTATTTCTAAATCTTGTATAGTTTGACTGAAGGATAACTATGGACTTTATCAAATTGCTTGTACTTGATGACTATCTATCACAACCCGATGACTTTAAGCCTACAAAGTGGCCCCTATAATAATGTTATATTTGGTGCTAATCGGGTGTTGAAAAGCCATAACCTAAACACTCTATACAATATTCAGCTAACGATCAAGCTAAAAGAAACACAAATTACAGTATTGAGTCTTACTTATGGAGCCTGTATTGATATCGTTGAAACTCGTGTCTAGGAATAAAATATTCTAGATTTATACATACCTGGAAAGACAAATGCACACATGTAACTAGAACATAGTTCCAAATGGTAAACAACTTTCAGTGATATGTAATATTAGCCACAGTCGCATTTCATCAGGAGCTTACACTATAGTCTTCATGGGATGCGGTTTTGTCTAGTCTTCCATTGATATCCAGAAAATCAAAACGACCTTTCGTGATCAAT
>JAODUP010002195.1:0-14487 GCA_025642065.1 Paralvinella palmiformis
GAAATAGACGACTAATCATATATTTGTCATATATATTTTAATCTGAAATTTCTCTTAAAGTACTTTCCAATAAAATATTTCTACTTCGTCCATCTACCTTTCCTTAAGTGCACAAAACATGTCGAAACAGAATGACATTTTATATTTCATAAACATTAAGCTATTATGGTATCCTGTAAATATTTAACACCTGTCATACAACTAAATTATTTTTTCTAACCTTGAACATCTCACAAATCAGTCCTGATCCACAGACGCTCAATATGCCTTCTGGATATCTGTCTAGTTGGAGGGTCCAATACCATAGACCCCCTTGGCAGCAGGAAAGGAATGATTGTCAATCGACTTGTATTTGCTATATGAAATAACTTTAGCTGAAACATTATTTTCTGTAAAGAAACACCATCTTAATAAGGAATGATCAGACAGCACGGAAGACACACGCAGCTTTGATCCCATTTTCATTAATACGGGACATGACACGATCTAAGTTTGGCAGATTTAAGAATATCAGCCAGTTATGTAATTTAATTCTTTATCATAGTAGAATCTTCACAGTTGGTGAGCCAATCTGTATCCGCATCAGAAGCAAGAGCTACTACACCAGTAACAGCAACAACAACAGCAACTGCACCAGTAAAAGCAACAACAACTTCAATTATTACATCGAATCAGAAAATAGGTATGTGTTGTTCGTGTCCTCGTGCGTGCGTTTCTGCTTGTGTATATGAACACGTACTCCTTACCGTGTATATATATATATATATATATATATATATATATATATATATATATATATATATATATATATATATATATATATATATATATATATATATATATATATATATAATATATAATATTATACACTATAATATAACATTTTCCTAATTTCGCGAATCCCCAGCTATTAACCAATTCGCGGAGTTTTATATTCGCGTATGGTCATTGCAGAAAAAAGTTTTTAATGCATGCTTTATCGTAGCATGAACAGAGACGTTTTAGAGATTTACATAAAATAAGCCAATTCAAAACCTATTGCCACACTGACCGTTGCATTGTTTGCTTTGGGCAACCGGGTAACAAATTTCTAATTACCCCAATGCGTCATTGCCACAAACTTCGACAGATTTCTTGTGATTGGACGGAATCTTAATCGTAAAAGGCAAATCATAGCGAGAATAAGAACGAACGCTGGCCAACACATGTATTACTGAAGCCATCATCACTGGCTTCTAAAATCTCGCTAAATGTGCTTGACTGATTAGCTTAAGAATATCTAGCACACACAAACCAAAGCATGCAGCATGGGCATTATTAGCCATCGATACCATAGCACGCTGTACTGACATCTTGAAGGAGGCCTGAGTTGGGTGTGGCATTGCTGATGAAATAAAAACGTTATATTAATAGCAAATATCCATCAACGTCATGTGTCATGATTATCGTGGATTTTGCCTTTCCCATTCAATAATGGTGTGTTCAATAATAGCTTGAAATATGGCTACTTGAGTTCATGAATAGAAATATATATTGAAGCTTCATCAATTTTGTTTTAACTTCCTTTACAATAATCTATATTAGCACATGAATATGTAGGAACACAAGACTTTAATAGTGGCTATGTGTCCAGCGTTGACATTTCATTGAAAAGTAAGTAAGTACTGTGAACATGTAAACGGGGCAAACTTAGTTCATGAACCACACGCACGAAACTGATATTCGCGCGTCATATTTTCGCGAAAATAAGATTATAAGAAAATAAGATTATCGCGAAACTAACTATATTTACAATATTATTATTATTATTATTATTATTATTATTATTATTATTATTATCATGATTTATTTATTTAACAAAGCGAAATCTTCACGGTTGATAAACCAATCTCCATCCGCCTTGTCACCCACAACAGCAGCAGAAGCAACGACAACAACATCAACAGCAACAACAATCGTATCCTACAACACATACATGTTCGTGCATGCGTGCGTTCGTTTCTGTTTTTGTACATCAACACGTACTAGAATGTTCACGTTTTTGTAACTGTCTGTGAACCTTTCAAACACACACAGACACACAGACAACCAAACACACAAACACACGCACAGTGTCTCTCTCTCTCTCTCTCTCTCTCTCTGTGTGTGTGTATGTGTGTGTGTGTATGTGTGTTTTAGCTGTGTATAATAAGGTACAAGCACAGAGAATCTCGAACCGTGAATTCAAACTCTGGACGTTTCTTCAGGGGAATGAATCCAGAGTGGTGACTTTTCTTGCTGAGACGTGTGTAATGTACTGGACATAACTGGACCTAGGAAAGATAATTCTATTCCCATATAAAACCAAGGTGAATTATATACACAACTAAATTTGTTATATAAAGCACACCAACCACACGAGCTGTGTCCAATACCACCGTTCGAGATGCGATGAAGTGTTTCTATTCCTGAGTCAGGAGTACATATAATGCTTTAAGAGCGTACTGTGTCTGTTACAGTCTTTTCAATGCTGGATAATCAGGCCAAACACATAAACGGCGTCCCTCCAAAGACGCAAATAGTGCCCGGAATATACAGCTCTAGATCAACTTTTCTTAGAATGCGCGAATCTGGAAACATACAGTCTCCACACACAGAAAAGGAACATCTCAATCGCAGCATAATATGCCTTGTGATATTTGCTGGAGGGTCAAATACCTCATAAGCATACAAATCCAATAAATTATATGACATACTCGTCACTAACCCTTTATATAAAATATTACTAAATTGGTAAAAAGAAAACACGAACCATCAAACCGCCTCTTTGGCTTCATGGGTAAAGTGTGAGACTATTTACCAAAGGTTCTGGTCATGCCGCGCGGGAGGTCGTAGGTTCGAATTCCGGTCGTGACACTATAGTAGGAAGAGTTTTTAATTCTAACAGGCAACTGGCAAAGTTTTCTCCGCCGAATATGTCATATATTGGAAATTGATTTAGAATTAGTCCCCGTGGTGAAGCTGTAAATTACAGACCATACGCGTCTCCCTCATTTGAGGTTGCCAGCCACCTAAAATATAACTGTTTTTATTATTATTATTATTATTATTATTATTATTATTATTATTAGAATACGGATGTCGTATTGAAAGACACCAAGCTTTTTACTATATTTTTATCCATTTATCTATTCGTTGACAGATGAGAACTGACTCTATACTAGACTTAATTTCTTTGTGTGGCTTCTCTTTCAGAACATCCGAAGTGGTAATAATTGGAACCCATTCTGATGTCACATTGGTTATTCAGGGTGAAAAAAGGCAGAGAATAAATAGATTGTTCTGTGGAGATCGATATGGATACTAGTTTGCTATTAGTCGTCGTTGCTTCTATTTTATTCATTCTTTCATCCTATATTACTGGAAATTATTACATGTGTGTGTGTGTGTGTGTGCGCGCGCGCGTGTGTATGTTCGAATATCATCATGTTTTACACCAGCTATTGTTTGTAAACAATGACTTGTGTACACAATATCGCCAATGCACTTCTAACAAAAACCGACGAAGCTCGGGTATTTAGAATATTTCCTCATTTGACACCTTATAGTTGACACATTATAGTTGACACTTTATAGTTGACACATTTAGTTGATACCTTATATTTGGTCCAATTAATTTTGTGTCAAGCCAATCGTCTGAAGTTCCAACTAAGATTATATCGGAGACGTGTTAACATTCTTGCCAATAATATAATGAATTTTTCTCGATTTTCCGTTTTTAAATAAGGCGTTGACTAAACATTGTGTTATAAGAATAATATTATTACAACAATCCAATTTCTAATTATGAATAGTACATACTTATTATATAATATCCACATAGTTATTATAAGATCAATATAGACACTATTGGCATGGTCTCCAGAGTGATCGCTGATAGGTTCATACACTTGATCTACGGATGTGTTTAACAAACCTTTATTGGTTATCAAAACGATTATCTTCCAACGAATTTCCCCCCGTGATTTGGTTGGATGTCATGAGTAATCAAAACATCGTTTGGATTGCTGCGATGTGGTTCCTAACTCTGCAAATCCTGTACCGGAAATGCTAAAACGATCATATACTCTAAGCTGCTTAATCTCATCGGTTTACATTGTGACTCGTTGATTCTTGCACATTAGAGGTGTTTCATGGCACATCATTTTAGGTGTCGTATTACGTCAACAGACTAAAACAGATCTCCATCCTCCCCCCCCCATCCACACTTAGATACCCTCGTTAACAGAACATCCATTACGACATATTAATTATACGAATATACATTAACACATTATTTTGTTCTCATACTCTCTCGGTGTGCGTGTATGAGTCTGCGCGTAAACATATGTGCGTGCGCGTGTGTCTGTGTGCTCGTGTGTGTGTGTGTGTGTTTGTATGTGTGTGTGTAATGTGAGCTAGAAATGAGAACCTGACAAGACCCCTTTCTCTGTGGAAGAAAAATGGAAATCATATAATGCTTAGATGTCTTCTAAGCTCCGAATGTTTCAAGTGTATACTATGTATAAATGCTGGGAAAAGTAGACATTCCTTTGAGGAAAGACCCATGGTATGAGACTTGGTGATTGGTTCGGTGTATCTGTAGATTGTTAGGATTATTGAGGATTACTTGATTTGTTACTAGAAACCTGAAATTGTCCCAAGTCATAATGTGACATATTTTGCATTATGTCACCAAAATATTTAATAAGCAGACTGACCCGTTATTTCAAGGTGCATACTAATGAGATGTTTAATAGTAATGTAATATTTATTACCTCATGTAAATCTACATCAGTTAGTCGAAAACGGTGGCTTTGAACAAACTTCTAGATTGTTCTTTAATTAATCTATCTGCAATTTATTTTGGAATCGATCTGTTTACTGTAATGTATTTTCATTAATATTAAAGCAGACAACCTTGTCTCAGCCATCCAGCTCCTCAAATGGCTTTTGATTAGCCTCTACACAGAGAAACGACGTTCTACTTCTGCAAGCAGAGTACATCCTAATACAAGTAAAATCCTAATGTTCGGAAAGGAATCTGGATCTGCTGATACTAAGGATTTCATCAAAGTATCAGGTAAATCGGCCCTGTCAGACTGTCTGGACCTCATTATCTAATGTCCTCGGAGTTAGGAGGTCGTCATGCCATGATTCAAATTGCTTTGGGAGGCATCACTAATTTGTCAATTAAAGATGTTATTAGATTCGGCAAAGCACTCACATGCCAGCAGTTGTCTGCAGATAAATGGTTCTGCAACTGTTGGAGTAAGACACCAATAAAAGTAATGCCAATTGATCTCTTGTAATAAAGAAGAAGTGTGTCAGCAGGTACATTCAACCTATTACATTGAACTCTTGGAACCCTTGGCATTTTGACTTCAGTACCCATACAAGAAGTCAGCTGCTTTCCTTTGTCGTACCATCTCTGGAATTCTACACCACTGCCATTCTTCAAACATTGAATCTCTGATTTGATGTTGTCAATCATTGTGTATGCATCAAAGACGTCAATATCCCTTCTTTGTAGTTTAGCTGACAAACCTTTCAAATAATCAAAACTATTTTTCAATACTATGAAGCCAACAATAACTCCATAACTCTGCAGACTATTTCTCATAGCATAAGCCATAGTCGTGGTGTCAATATCCAAATTCCAACGACTTTTATTAACCTGTGAACAAACATGTGTATTAACCATACATCAAGGCAAGTGACTACGTGTTCAAACTCACCGAATGTTTTCAAACAAGAATATATTTCGACCCAGAGTGTCTTGCACAGACCTTTACGTTTCTCGTGGAGAATGTTGAGGCAATATTGTTTGAGAGCAAGCTCCACGAAATTTTGTCTCTTGAGAGATTTGCCAAAGCATTGTATTTACAGAGTTATTATTTAACAGATAAATCACAATTATACTTCATTTTATACTAAGAAAAATGTCTGTTAAAGAATAATGCTATCAGAAACACTAGTTATTATATCGTCAAATGATGTAACGAACTTAAATATGTAGTATCCCTACTAGAGATAGCGTTCTGACCCTCTGAGAGGGGGGGGGGTCCTGACCGTAGATCCGCCACTGTGATATACATACCTTAGGTGTGATAGTGATATAGTATTTGGAATAGTAAGAGCAACAACTTTTCTTCTGGTAGTTATGATGGACTGCCGTACGTCTATAAATATTATTAATACCAGTACCAGCACCACCATCACTACTACTAATAGTACTATTAATAGTAGTAGTAGTAATAATAATAGTAGTAGTAGTGGTTATGGAATTAGTGACTGTAGTAGATATGGATGAAGTATCCATATCCAAACACTTGGAATACACAATCTTGTTGTACATCCTAGTCACCATTACGACGATCGGCAGGACTGACGTAACAGTATCAAGTACACTATAAATACCAAAGGTCAGGTTATAGGCTGTATATACTAACTTGGAGGTGAGACACAATAACATTTGAGAGGTACAGCCTGACAAAAACAGGTATATGAGTAGCCCAGAAATAAAAGGTCCACGTATGTATAGAAGTGTAGGTTTATATAAGCTTAAATTCAACTATGTATTGATTTAATTATGTATAGATTAATGCAGTTATAGGTTTTAAAGGATGTATAAGTTTTAGTTTTCTGAGCCAGTTTCATCATCATCTACACATATATATATATATATATATATATATATATATATATATATATATATATATATATATATATATATATATATATATATATATCCTAAAAATTCACATTGTCCGTGCCAGACATAAGGCCTATTTCTATCCAGATTCTTTATTATACCAATGTAAGAAACTGATGTTGTTAATATGACATGTTTTACTGTATCAGCTTTGCTATGTATAATGCTGAATTTGTATTGTTATCCTTTAATTAGGTCTTGTAAAAGCACCTTCTGTTTAATTATACAATGCTGCTTGATGGATTTATACTCCTGGTTTGTTACTCCGACAGGCATTTCCTTGGGTATTAAGCTGCGGACAGAGGATTTTCCCATATTATGAGTAATTAGGTTACACTGATATTGGAAACTTATTGAATATATAGCTATTATGATCCCGACGTATCATTCACAGTATTGGAAATCTGCCTGAACTCCGCTGTTCTCGACGATAGGTCAAATAGATCTAGCGGATTGGGGCTTTAATTTGCATCCCACGACACATAACAGGATATACTTAGGGACGATAAATCAGACGTGGATAAAAGTTCACTTAATGATGAACGGAAGTGTGTGAGTAAATCATAATATTATTTACTAATTGTGCTTCCAAATGTAGGTAGTGTACATCTTATCATGTGTTCAACAAACTGTATCTTGGTTGATACACCTGTAAAAGGCCTAACTTTTCACTCTGATTAGAAAGCAGTTTGCGACGCCAGACTTGTCCGACATTTATTGATGTGGTTGATATAGGTAGGATTTGTTTGGTTATTCAAACCCAGAATAAAGCTGAGGTCAGCATCTGGGGTGTCGAAATATTATATGTATAAGTTTCTTTTGAACCACAGAAATTATTTGCTAGATCTAAACTGTGGTTTTTATGTTGTGTATGTACTAACTATATATATATATACTCCATGGTCTAGGGGTAGCGTGTTGGACCACAGATCATTACCACCGTTGTTCGAATCTCGGCGTGGGCATCTGAAGGTTGTTTCATCTTTGACTTCGCTTCATTACCTTTAGAGGTCGCTCGGCTCATTTACCTTGCCATGTCCACAAAAGTGGCCGGAAAATACCAATCATCATCATCATCACCATCATCATATACGTATGTATGTATGTGTGTGTATGTGTGTGTGGTTATTTATATACTATGTCAACTGATATATATGTAGTTTGTGGGGCCTATGGGAAGACAACTTCGCTTACATTGCCCCCCCCCCCCAATTTCTATCACTGTGCTTTTGTATTAATATTTAATGTTTACCTGGTATAATCATATATGTCTGGAAATTGGAAATAAACATAATATTAAATCATATCATGATCTCTAAAAGTGTTGATATCCATGTGTGCATGTTTATATAAATTAAAACCTTACTCAGTTAACATTTTAATATTAAGCAGTATTTTGTCATCAATAAAGGAACTTGTTGAAATAAAAGATAAAATAAGTTCTTATTTTTCTCCCAATCAGAGAAGGTATTTTCTCCATGTATACATGTTTATTTAAATTTCACAAATTATTGCCCGTACGTCATTTGGCAGTAGTAGACATTTTAAGCGTTTACTTCTAACCTAGTTTAACCGACAGGATTGTGATACTTATCATGTAAAACTGGCTTAGAAATAGACGACTAATCATATATTTGTCATATATGTTTTAAGCTTAAAGTTCTCTTAAAGTACTTTCCAATAAAATATTTCTACTTCGTCCATCTACCTTTCCTTAAGTGCACAAAACATGTCGTAACAGAATGACATTTTATATTTCATAAACATTAAGCTATTATGGTATCCCGTAAATATTTAATACCTGTCATACAACTAAATACTTTTTCTAACCTTGAACATCTCACAAACCAGTCCTGATCCACAGACGCTCAATATGCCTTCTGGGTATCTGTCCAGTTTGTATATCCTTGTTGTGGTATGGAAGTAGTGGTATTCTTGGCATTTCCTTTGTCCTTAAAGGTGTATGCTCATGCACAATGTCCCTCAATGTACTGCTATTGAGATCCTCCAGATGATATTGATCATTTGGAGGGTCCAATACCATAGACCCCCTTGGCAGCAGGAAAGTAAAAGATTGTCAATCGACTTGTATTTGCTATATGAAATAACTTTAGCTGAAACTTAATTTTCTGTAAAGAAACACAATGTTAATAAGGAATGATCAGACAGCACGGAAGACACACGCAGCTTTGATCCCATTTTCATTAATACGGGACATGACACGATCTAAGTTTGGCAGATTTAAGAATATCAGCCAGTTATTTGGTATCTGTATTCCTTTGGCAATCCCAATGTATATTGAAATCAAATGCCGGTAGCGAGAGAGTCAACAAATTTCGAAAATTGCTTAAAGAAATCTGGAGCTTTCAGGCCATTGTTTTTAGTGTAATCGGTAGATAATAGCTATAAATAGCTATACGACGTTTGAAAAAACTTCCTTTGAAGGAACAAATAATGATTTTCACACTTCGAAGAATCAGGAAGGAGTATCAGTTCGAGGTTCCGTGAGCTGCAATGCCGTCATGTGGCGACTGGTTCACTCATCCATATAAAATAAGAACCTGACAGGACGCAATAGCTATGTGTTTGAGTAACGCTTTGTGTCTATAAGGGCAGCATGCGTTGTATGCTCACTTGGGAGTTGAGATGTGTGCCGGGTGGAAACAGGTCTGAGTCAGGGATAATAATACTGTACAGCGCCTTAGAGCAACTATCTAGCTGAATAGGGCGTTATATAAATGTCACATATTATATTATATTATATAGTATGCCGACTCCCCCCACGTTCTTATTGAATCCGAGCTGTACAATGGAATGATTACGTCACCAACAAATTTCTGGTCTGAAATATTACCAGTCAGTCTCCGTGATGATAAAATCATCGCGATCCATAGCCTTAACAACACCAAACACCTGGTCACAGATGGAAATGGCTAAGTTAATGTTTTACGAAGATGGGTAGACATGGTTGTTTACACGAAGAAAGGTTTTGATGGGCTAATGATATTAATATTTTAAAATCTCCTCTGAATACTAATATCAGTGTCATGGCGAGTTGTCATATGTAGAGCAATGTGAGATCGAGATTTGCGTCATTTGTGGGGTATCCACACCGTCACATCATTGCCACAAACGTCGACAGATTTCTTGTGATTGGACGGAATCTTAATCGTAAAAGGCAAATCATAGCGAGAATAAGAACGAACGGTGGCCAACACATGTATTACTGAAGCCATCGTCACTGGCTTCTGAAATCTCGCTAAATGTGATTGACTGATTAGCTTTAGCATATCTAGCACACACAAACCAAAGCATGCAGCATGGGCATTATTAGCCATCGATACCATAGCACGCTGTACTGACATCTTGAAGGAGGCCTGAGTTGGGTGTGGCATTGCTGATGAAATAAAAACGTTATATTAATAGCAAATATCCATCAGTGTCATGTGTCATGATTATCGTGGATTTTGCCTTTCCCATTCAATAATGGTGTGTTCAATAATAGCTTGAAATTTGGCTACTTGAGTTTATGAATAGAAATATATATTGAAGCTTCAACAATTTTGTTTTAATTTCCTTTACAATAATCTGTATTAGCACATGAATATGTAGGAACACAAGACTTTAATAGTGGCTCTGTTTCCAGCGTTGATATTTCATTGAAAAGTAAGTAAGTACTGTGAACATGTAAACGGGGCAAACTTAGTTCATGAACCACACGCACGAAACTTTAACTATATTTACAATATATATATATATATATATATATATATATATATATATATATATATTATATATTATTTTTATTTATTTAACAAAGCGAAATCTTCACGGTTGATAAACCAATCTCCATCCGCCTTGTCACCCACAACAGCAGCAGAAGCAACGACAACTACATCAACAGCAACTACAACTTCATCGTATCCTATAACGTGTACATGTTGGTGCATGTGCGCGTTCGTTTCTGTTTTTGTACATCAAAACGTACTAGAATGTTCACGTTTTTCTAACTGTCTGTGAACATTACAAACACACACAGACACACAGACACACAAAGACACAAACACACGCACAGTGTTTGTGTGTATGTGTGTGTTTTAGCTGTGTATAATAAGGCACAAACACAGAGAATCTCGAACCGTGAATTCAAACTCTGGACGTTTCTTCAGGGGAATGAATCCAGAGTGGCGACTTTTCTTGCTGAGACGTGTGTAATGTATCACCAGTCCCTAAGCCACCATGCAAAAAAGGCGAATCACCTACAGCCGTGGAGTTTGGGAGTAGAACACCCAAGTCAAATCACGGCAGTAGTGAGAATGTTTAGTTTAATTATCTAAGCAACCCTATTTATAGCTATTTTTCAATTGCTGTATCTTTCTTCAAAGCAATACTATATAAACTATATAACCCAATTGTCAGTGTCTTCAAAGGTCAGGTTTTACAACGGGCAGGCGTCATGAAGCTACTACTATTAAAACTGTTTAGCTTAATTGCTATTAAAGGACTGAAATCTGTGCTGAAGTAGACCATAATAGCGCGTCATAGTTTCGGTACTGTTTAAACTGTGTTATCATTTTCAAACCTGACCTAATGTCTCCTATTCTAACTATTGTAGTAATAAAGTTCTTAAATGTTATTTAAGACAAGCAGATTAGAGCTAATATTGAATGCCATAGTACGAACTGGACATAACTGGACCTAGGAAAGATAATTTTATTCCCACATACAACCAAGGTGAATTTTATATGCAACTAAAGTTGTTATATAAAACACATCAACCACACGAGCTGTGTCCAATGCCATCGCTCGAGATGCGATGAAGTGTTTCTATTCCTGAGTCAGGAGTACTTATAATGCTACAAGAGCGTACTGTGCCTGCTACAGTCATTTAAATGCTGGATAACCAGGCCAAACACCTAAACGGCGTCCCTCCAAAGATGCAAATAGTACATGGAATATACAGCTCTAGATAAACTTTTCTTGAATGCGGGGTCCGGGAAATATAGTCTCCACACACAGAAAACGGAACTTTCTCAACCGCAGCATAATATGCCTTGTGATATTTGCTGGAGGGTCAATCACCTCATAAACATACAAATCCAATAAATACTATGACCTACTCGTCACTATTATAACAGTTTACATCGGCGCTTTAGCAGACCGTTATGGAGGAATTGCCGTTCTATATATTAACATTTTCAAATCAGACCTAATGTCTGGTATACAAACTATAATTATAATATAGGGTTTTATTAATGACAAGGAGACTAAAGTTAGCCTTGAATGTCATAATACAGACTCGACATAACTATTCCCACATACAACCAAGGTGAATTTTATATACAACTAAAGTTGTTATATAAAACACATCAACCACACGAGCTGTGTCCAATGCCATAGCTCGAGATGCGATGAAGTGTTTCTATTCCTGAGTCAGGAGTACATATAATGCCCTAAGAGCGTACTATGTCTGCTATAGTCATTTAAATGCTGGATAATCAGGCCAAACGCCTAAACGGCGTCCCTCCAAAGACGCAAATAGTACATGGAATATACAGCTCTAGATAAACTTTTCTTGAATGCGGGATCCGGGAAATATAGTCTCCACACACAGAAAACGGAACTTTCTCAACCGCAGCATAATATGCCTTGTGATATTTGCTGGAGGGTCAAATACCTCATAAACATACAAATCCAATAAATACTATGACCTACTCGTCACTATTATAACAGTTTACATCGGCGCTTTAGCAGACCGTTATGGAGGAATTGCCGTTCTATATATTAACATTTTCAAATCAGACCTAATGTCTGGTATACAAACTATAATTATAATATAGGGTTTTATTAATGACAAGGAGACTAAAGTTAGCCTTGAATGTCATAATACAGACTCGACATAACTATTCCCACATACAACCAAGGTGAATTTTATATACAACTAAAGTTGTTATATAAAACACATCAACCACACGAGCTGTGTCCAATGCCATAGCTCGAGATGCGATGAAGTGTTTCTATTCCTGAGTCAGGAGTACATATAATGCCCTAAGAGCGTACTATGTCTGCTATAGTCATTTAAATGCTGGATAATCAGGCCAAACGCCTAAACGGCGTCCCTCCAAAGACGCAAATAGTACATGGAATATACAGCTCTAGATCAACTTTTCTTAGAATGCGCGAATCTGGAAACATACAGTCTCCACACACAGAAAACGGAACTTTCTCAACCGCAGCAAAATATGCCTTGTGATATTTACTGGAGGGTTAAATACCTCATAAGCTTACAAATACAATAAATACTATGACCTACTCGTCACTATTATAACAATTTACATCGGCGCTTTAGCAGACCGTTATGGCGGAATTGTCGTTCTATATATTAACATTTTCAAATTAGACCTAATGTCTGCTATACAAACTATAATTATAATATAGGGTTTTATTAATGACAAGGAGACTAAAATTAGCCTTGAATGGCATAGTACAGACTGGACATAACTGGACCTAGGAAAGATAATTCTATTCCCACATACAACCAAGGTGAATTATATATACAAGTTAACTTGTTATATAAAACACACCAACCGCGCGAACTGTGTCAAATGCCACCGCTCGAGATGCGATGCAGTGTTTCTATTCCTGAGTCAGGAGTACATGCTTTAAGAGCGTACTGTGTCTGCTACAGTCATTTAAATGCTGGATAATCAGGCCAGACACCTAAACGGCGTCCCTCCAAAGACGCAAATAGTGCACGGAATATACAGCTCTAGATCAACTTTTCTTGAATGCAGAGACCGGGAAATATGGTCTCCACGCATAGAAAACGGAACTTTCTCAACCGCAGCATAATATGCCTTGTGATATTTGTTGGAGGGTTAAATACCTCATAAGCATACAAATACATTAAATTCAATGACATACTCGTCACTAACCTTTTATATCAAATATTAAAACATTTGGTAAAAAGAAAACACGAACCATCAAACCGCCTCTTTGGCTTCATGGGTAAAGTGTGAGACTATTTACCAATGGTTCTGGTCATGCTGTGCGGGAGGTCGGAGGTTCAAATTCCGGTTGTGACACTATAGTAGGAAGGAGTTTTTCATTCTAACAGGCAACTGGCAAAGTTCACTCCGCCGAATATGCCATATATTGTAAATTGATTTAGAATTAGTCCCCGTGGTGAAGCTGTAAATTACAGACCATAGTCTCCATCATTTGAGGTTGCCAGCCACGTAAAATATAACTGTTTTTATTCGTATTATTATTATTAGAATACGGATATCGTATTGAAAGACACCAAGCTTTTTACTATATTTATATCCATTTATCTATTCGTTGACAGATGAGAACTGACTCTATACTAGACTTAATTTCTTTGTGTGGCTTCTCTTTCAGAAGATACAAGGTGGTAATAATTGGAACCCATTCTGATGTCACATTGGTTATTCAGGGTGAAAAAAGGCAGATAATAAATAGATTGTTATGTGGAGATCGATATGGATACTAGTTTGTTATTAGTCGTCGTTGCTTCTATTTTATTCATTCTTTCATCCAATATTACTGGAATTTAATACATGTGTGTGTGTGCGCGCGCGCTCACGCGCGTGTATGTTCGAATATCATCGTGTTTTACACCAGCTATTGTTTGTAAACAATGACTTGTGTACACAATATCGCCAATGCACTTCTAACAAAAACCGATGAAGCTCGGGTATTTAGAATATTTCCTCATTTGACACCTTATAGTT
>JAODUP010002178.1:0-15196 GCA_025642065.1 Paralvinella palmiformis
TCCATTTTACTATTAGATCGTCCTCACCTAAAATGTATCTAGTGCCGAAATTCAACAAATCACTCATAATTGGTTTACTTTACTATCATTAGAATGTTATACCAATTATGTTATAGTCAGTATGTTACTCCAATATGTTCTATAGGACTAGCTTATAGAACTGAATGGTAATATGTCTTTGTGTTGTTGACTTTCGTCATCATGTAAAGGCGTGTTATATGCAGCTGTGAATGTGTTTATGGTTTATCTTTATTTCGGTCTAATTCGGTGTATAGACATTTATCCTCTCTATGGACTTCATTTATAAAAAATGCGTATTTTTATTGGACATTTTTCTATCATGTGTACGTCATATTGTGACATTTTTCTATCATATGTACGTCATATTGTGATACTTTTATATCAGTAACCACAAATTGTGTAACTCTCTTGTAACCTAAAGGTTAATCAGTAAATGACATAATGTAGTTTGTAATCTAGTGACTTTATTTATGACATCAAATGCGATCAAGATAAGGCAGTGTAAATTAAAGATTTAAAATAATCAATCATTTTAATATATTTATTTTGGCTTTCAACATTAGAGTAACACGATATCGTTTTCAAAACGTGTGGAAATCGAACTCTTAGAATTTAATTGGGAAATACATTTTGACATACAGAAAGAACATTATAGAGTCGTATGAGTATATTATTATCCGTTCTGATTTATAGAAATAATAAGACCCATTTGACTAAACTATGACAACTCGAAAAGTTTTAAATATGCATCTGTGTTTATTGTAATTTTCTACCGCATAATGGAATGGAGGTTTTATTAGATATATATTTTGTTATTATTACTATTGTCAATATTGTTAATATTAATATTAGTATTAGCATTAATATTAATAGTAATAGTAAAATTAGCAATGATGACAATAATAATATTAATAACAACAATAGTATTTTTACTGTTATTACTACTACTATTTCCAACTATTTTGTATACATTCATCATTAAACCTTATGTTGTATTTTCTGTAATGAAAAAGATGTATTTCAGTGAAAATTGGGTAAATGATTAATATGGATTCAGAGCCTTCACATCCATGTATAACGTATATCATACATAGTGACTTTGTTTTCAAAATTTCAAGCCAAGATCTTAATGAGGAAGTAATTTGTTGGTCTTCAGTTAAGCAGTAAACGCTATTTAACTCTTTGCTTGCTATTTTGGCAGCGAGTAATTTGTAATTATAACATAATTTGTTATATTTTTAGATGTATGAACTATTGGATTCGTTTAGTAACCGGTCATGGCGTATTTGCACATTCATGCTATAATTTTCTCATCAGTTTTAGCGACCCAGCAGGTTTACATAGGCGTTATATGTATATTAAAGATATTTTGTTTAGGTATGGCTTTGGACATGTTTGGATTAACCAAACTGTTCATGATATGAAATTATTTTTAGAGATAGTAAAGGTACGGCTACGAGATTGCCCCGTGCAAAGCTAGTTTGCGGAATTTATTCAATGTCAATATTATCGATATATTGTTAATTAACATTTTTGCTAGAACTACAGTCTATACTATTATAAATTTTCAAAAGAAATATAAAACTGTATTGTCAAGAAGTTAAATCATATGTACGTTTTATGTAAATAACGGCATTTGTGTAGTAGAAGATGAATATGATTTGATATATATCTGTACTCAGTACCAACACCTCAGATACACTTTCTTGTAAGGCATCCTTTGTTATTACTATTTTAATGCATTTTGTTCTTTAATACCATGCAATAACTAATATTTAAGTATCAATCTTTCTAAATATGTTTGTCATGCTGTAGATGTTCATAGCATATTCAAAAAGTTTTAATTTATATTTTCTATGTTTATGCCCCTATTATTTATCATGCTCACAACTGTGCAAGTATGGGCCTTAGGTCTCTCAGGTAAACATTATTATTGGAACACTGATATTCCGTGAGTATTTCTTATGTTTTACTACGCAATACAGACGAGCCATAATACATAAACAACACTAATCCTTGAATGAAACCCATGAAGATAATGAAAGAATAGGCAAGGGTCGCTGGAAATGATAGGCACAAGTAGAGAGTAACACGTGATTCATTTTGTGAGGAGATTTATGGAAATAAACGGCAAGATGCCGCCTGGCTTCCCACTTGGCCTGATTCTTGACACTGAATATTCAAGCCGATGGATGAATAGTTAATTAAAGTTCTGGTGTACAAAGCAACAACCGAGTTGCATGTAAACAGGTAAGCTCTTTTCTGTCTTTGTTTATGTTCTTAGATATAATAATTTATACAGTGAATAATTGATCCCGTGAGAAACAAATTAATTATGCACAGTTTTCAAAGTAAAATAACAATTTATTTACGCCAGAGGTACGTGCATAATTATTGAGCTACTCAGATAGTATTATTCTTTGTAGCGTCTGTTGGCTTGCCATATCATGTTTAGAATCAACAGAAGTGATCTTTTATAAAACATAGTACTTTATAAAGAGTACTAGAAGTGCATCGGGTATATTTACGCAATAGGACTGTAATTCCTAATACTCTTTTGAGAAAGGAGGTCGGCCGATGCTGGCCTTTTGTGGACAGATATTGTGCTTTGTATTCAGTCTTTTCTTGCTTGTATATGGTCGTGAAATTTAGGTCTTATAATTCATAGTTTAACATAATAATAATAATAATAATAATAATAATAATAATAATAATAATAATAATAATAATAATAATAATAATAATAATCATCATCATCATCATCATAAATACAATAATAATTAGAGACATCTATAGCGCCAATATCATCGTGGAGGGGTTGGGCAAAACACATTGTCATTTTAGGATGTAAAATTAATCAACAAATAATAGGATGCTAGAAGGGGACTTCTGTTGAAACATATCTTTAAGGAGAAAATACCATGTTGTGATGAATAAAACAAATGAAGATTATACAAAACAAATAGCTGAGATGCATGTGACACGCTACCATCTCTTTGTCCGTAAGTTAATGCCATATAGAGTTTTTATTACATTGTCTAACATCACACAGGATATATATGTAAACGTGTCATTGCAAGCGAGAATATGTTTGTATTTTCAGGAACTGGTGAGACATTACCAATGTCTCAGCAAGAAAAGTCGCCAATCTGGATTCAATCCCGGAATAATCGTTCGGAGTTTGAATTAACGGTCCAAAATGTCTGTGCCTGTGCCTTATTATACACAGCTAATATACAACTGAAATACTTGATTTTTAATCCGAACAAACACAACAGTTAATTATGTCCATAAAACAAAAACATCATAAAAAGTGAAAGGTGTATCAGCAAGAATGCATTACCCATAAAACACTTTGCCATTAAATATGCATCCCGACTTAATGACAGTATTCTGATGAAATTGAACAATAAAGTTTGATATATTTTGCGGATCACGTTATACAAGGTGTAATATAATCTTTGACGATATTAATATATTAAAGACGATGGTTTGTAGCTCGCGTGCTATCTATTTATCAACTCGAAGCATTATACAAGACTAAATAATTGACTGACTGACAAATAAGAAGGCCACTGAAGCTGATTTCACGTACAATTGGTAAGATAAAGAGTTTCTTTATTGCATTACTACAAATAAGTAAACCGAATTATTTCATAAAGTCCTTATGGTTAACGGAGTACATTTAATCAGTGATTCGATATATGACTGAGTATGTATATTTTGTCTTTTTTCTAGTTTTGACATTTTTTATGTGTGTCAACGATATGATTAAAGGCATAAAATTGTCACAACAAATATCATAACTGAGAATTAATAATAATAATAATAATAATAATAATAATACAACATCAGCAGCAGAAACAACAACAATAATTATTTAACAAAATATAATAATAATAATAATAATAATAATAAAACAGCAACATCATAAAAAACATATTCTGTTATTATTACTAATAATGCGCATGCAATTATTGCATATAATAATTATTTTATTTTAAAGAAAATATTATGTGAACGCATCTTTGATACTTCCTTATCTCAGCCTCATTTCGTTCAATGCAAATCAAGTATCAGAGTACACACATCCGGGGAGCTTTGGATCACAGATTACTACCACCTGAGTTCGAATCTTGGTGTCCTTATATCTGAAGGATCTTTCATCTTTCACTTCACTTCAATACCTGTCTCTCTCCCTCCTTCCCTGCCTCCCTTCCTCCCTCTCTCCCTCCCCGTCCCTCCCCGTCCCCCCCCCCTCGTGCCTCCCACTCTCTCTCTCTCTCTCTCTCCCTCTCTCTCTCTCTATCTCTATATCTCTCTATCTCTAGCTTCACTCTTTTACTCATCCACCCCCCTCTCTCTCACGATCTGTGGTAATCTATCTATATTGCTGTGTCAGTTTTCTGACTTTTGGCAAATTTACACTTCTCCTTCGTCCATTCTTCCTTGTTGTATAATTGATAAGATATCACCGGGGGTCGATCTTTTTAGTTTTGTACTTCGAGTATGAAAGCGCTTATTTATAGTTATTCAAATTAATTACGTATAAGCTCAGTGTTCAACTATTAAGCCAACCGGAATGAGATACAGCTTTTATAGTTTACAATTGTTTATTTATTTCGTTCGTATTTCTATCTTCAATGATCTGATGGTACTAGAACATTCGGTTAGGCATCGGTAATTGCCGACGTGAGTTCACAACGATAATGTTTTTTAATCGTCAAGGCCAGAAAGAAAGAAAAAAACTAAAATATGGGAAAGAATGATAGAAGAAAAAAAAAACTTGAAATAAACTATTTAATTATGTGATGTATATTTCTGAATAGTCGTTCATGTAATTACCATTATGTGTATAAGTAATATTATTATTTTTTTAAATATTTGAAAATGAAGGTTAGAAATTCTTTGAAACTGCTACTACTGTAACATAATGAAAATGTTAAAGAAAGAACAAAATTGACAATTGGTTTTTGATTTTTTTAAACTGCTGAAGTAATCGCAATCAAAGAATGGTGTCTTTAATCTTGGTATCTCAATATTTCCGGAATTCGGGATATCGAAACCTAAAGTATTCTTTTAAGATAATCATTTTCTTCAAATATTGTATGTATACACCGAAATTACCGTTTCTGCATAATTTAAATAACTTATGCAAATGGCAGATGCATCTTATTATATAATCTTCTTTTAAATATGTAGGTTTAGAGTATGTAGAATTTAAGAAAATATGCATATTTAAAGTGCTGAATGCAAATGATCCTAATTTATGGTATACGAGCTTTTTATGATTATTGAAGGATGCTGACCGCAAATCTGCTATATGGCCAGCTAAAAATGTTTGATAATGCCTCAAAATTGAGAAATCGAAGATGAGAGTCACCATCGGGCGGAAATATATTTATGTACAAATCATTTTGACTATGCAAGATATAAACTTTAGTAAAATGTGCTTTTGTAGGTTTTCATATCTGGGGAATTGTATGCCATAATCGGTTTTGAGATAAAATGTCAAGAAACTGCTTGAAACTTAAATTTAGTGCATAAATGGTCGCTTTAATGTTGAATTATTCGTTGAACAGCTATTATCCACAAGCTCCATCATTCTCCCTCCCCACCAGGAACCCATTTATAAAAACCCAGAAGCACACTACATATGATTTAAATGTTGCCAGGAAACAAATTGCATGAATTGATCATATCTGCTTTACTAAACAGTCCCTTCATTTTGTATGCACACAGGTAGATTTGCACCTATAAAATTATTCCTGGTCGTCATGAGTGTTCTGGTAGTTGTTGCCAAGTTTCCTGCAGGTGCAGGAATTGATGAATTCCATGCTGTTTTCATACAGCTGCAGTTTTGGTTGAGGCACCCTTCACGTCCATTCACATGATGTGATCTCCCAGGAAGACGTCAGGATAGGTAGCAGAGAGAGTAGCCGTGTACACATCATATTTCGATCACAGGAGGAAGATCAAGATATGGCAAGTGTGCTTGGATCAAGACACTTGCTTGATAGTGTGAACATATAATGTGAAACTTTGCCGCATCAGTGAGCAGACAGCTGGGTTCATCGAGAGGAACATTTGTAGGCATTTGCACTTATTGCAAACATACTTCTTGGTGGAATGCAGACTACCACTACTTGTAGTCAAGGATAGTGGAACAGTCCTGAGTTCATGCTGGAGGGTCTTTTCTAGGTTTATCAGCTGTTATGCTCTTTTGTAGAATGTTCCTGTCTCTTTTGATTAACCTTTGCTTGCCCTTGGAAGGTTGCACGACTTCATACCAAGAGACAAATGTATTTGCATATTTCTTTTGAATGGGTGATTTTAGATCCAGGTGCTGGAAGCTCACACAGACGTTTGTCGACGAAGACTGTCCAAGGTGTTTTACACTAAGCAGAGATTCTAGAATCATGGGTGTTACCACATGCTTGTTGATTATGTTCCTCAATGTGTCACCGCCATCTTAAAACACGCCATTCTGTTTCAAAGAAACAACCATGTTATCTTCATCAACGTTGTCTTTCTCCATACTACGTTTCGTACACTCATTGGATATTTACTAATAGTCTACATCGTCAGTTATCCATATTAGCATTGCTATTATCTGAGAAGCTATGACAGATATCATATAATACGACAATGTCCATCTACTGTGTATGGATACTATTCTGGTGAAACCTTCTAAGCCCCCCCCCCCCACACTCTTCTTTCCTGTATGCTCTAGCCATTCGTTACTTTGGTGTGTGTATCACTACAAAGTTGCCTTTCTGGAACTCAAGGAGGAATTCTGGTAGGAGTATCGACATCTCAGTTAGGTAAACAGTACCCTATCTGGCGTAATAAACTTAATTCGGATGCTGATCATAGTCATATAGTCCCCCCATAATTCAGCATTTATGGTCATCAAGTGTAAGAGCTGCAGCGAACTCTTTCATGGGCCGCTGAAATCTATCGGTAGCCAGTTTATCGACCATCTGTGCAGTATGATCGGTGTCTATGGATGTGCAGACATCTGAGGGTTCAGTTGTTAGTGTATGACCAACTCCGTCCAGGTACGTATAGAGCCATGTAAGGAGTAATTGCCAAAGAGCCATTGGGGTTATAAGTAATTCCGTGTACTCTGGTACCGACTCAAAACGACATGCTGGTGTTCCATCAATATTGCTACAGGGAACACTCGCTTGGCGATTGTGTTAACAATCAGCTGCGATCATACCATGTTCTCTAATATCATCTAGACCAGTGCAGTGTCAGTGCGATTACTTCACGGTAACCTATGACATGACCTGCCTTGTGAAATATTTTCACTAGCTCTGATATATGCTGGAAGTTTGATGGAACCAATACAGTACGATGTTAATTTCAAGGCTGTTCATGCAGTACAATGACTTCGTGGTTGCCCTCAAGACGTTCAGATAATCTATCATTGAAAGTGTTCTTCAGACTCGGAAATGAAGACGGTATATCTATCTGAACATCATTAGCTATTTTGCAATACAGGTCCGACACGTTTACGGTATTCAGGATATCAGCTTGCTGATTGTTCAAGTTCTTGGCAAAGCCAGGTTAATGTAATATCCTTCGTCTAGTGTTACGTGCATATATTTCCAATGATTGCGTTCCTACGTACGAACCAGATCATATAATTCGGGTATATGTTCCGTCTGCAGCTGTAAGATCATTTATACAAGATAATTGAACTCCTAAGAATTGGTCATACTTCGCTCCTTCCAATATTCTGCTGCTGACCTTCATTTCTTGTATGAGATGAAGCGCTTCTTTTTGATCTTGTTGAAAAAGATACACTGCTTCCAATCCATCATTGTTTTTTGGCTCCGTAGACTAACATTTTGTAGATGGGCATTTGGTGTGGATGCAATGGAACTTTGGTTAGCCATTTCTTTCAATCCAGTCCTCCTTAATTGTTTCTCTTAATTTCGAGCTGAATTTTCTAATAGTATTCAATCTGGTAGACGAATTATTCAACATCAAAAACGACCATTTTGCGAAACAATAATATGAGTTTAAAGCAGTTTCGTGACATTTGATCTCAAAACTAAATGTTACATTGGATTCTCCATGAATGAAACCCTATAAAAGCACACTTCATTAAAGGTTCTATCTTGTTTGCATTTGAGTCGGAGGGTGGCGGCCATCTTGGATGTCTCAATTTTGAAGTCATATCGGTCATTTTTTATCTGAGCTTACATCAGATTGGAGTCAGCATCCCTCTATTTATAATTAATAATTGGTTTGTTGTTGTTGCAATGTTAAAAGTAATAGAAACGTTGCTGAATATGCTTTGTTTTCCAATAAAAAGTCTTATCTATTTAAATGAAAATAAATAAAATAAGCCATTGTTGTATTTGTAATTGCAGTAGCAAGCTTCAGTGCAAACATTATTCGAGTGATCTGAATTATATTAAAGTCAGGATAGGAAATATAAAAACAATATAAATAATTGGAACGTATGGGGGATGCATATTTCATGATCATTGTCAATGTAATTAAAAGAATGTAGAACTATTTTAGTGGCAAACAGGTTTCTTTCTGAAGCACGAAAAATAGAATAATGGCAGAATATTGATTGAGACAGCCTAGAATAAGTCATGTGTATCCTAATAAAGAGGATGGAATAAAATAGACTATTTTAATTTATTTAAAATATTTATTTAAAGTAATGTGAAATGCGTCAAATGTTTTTGTTGGAAAAAATAACAATGATGCATTCTCAGTAGATTATTTACTGAAATAGACAATTGACATAAAATCTTCATATTCTGTAAAGGTATTAGTATTTGTTTCACACAGAACAGTCTAATTACTATAGTATTCGAGCTTATGCTCCATTTTCTGCAATCAAAAAATATCTCGTTGAACTGAAATGCACAAACGGAGAAAAAGGTTTGATTAAATGTGTCAATGAAAAGAATATTTTTCATATAAGTAGTATATCAGGATCATGCAGAATCCAGCAATGTTACGTTTACTTATTATAAGTCATAATAGAACAAAGTGAAATGGCATTTGCTAAATCATATCTAAATTATATTTCTGTCGTTAGCTTTTCGTGATTGAATTATTTTATTTCATTGCGAATTAAATTTTGTTTGATCCAGGTTATTCCCAAAGTGTGCTCACATTTGAGATTCAGGTAAGAGCTTTGAATATAACATAGAACTTAACATTGTAGAGTATCATGTACAAAGAAAATTACACGTCGGGCCTTTTTTCTTTCTCTTTTAGGTATATGTATATACATGGATGAATGTATACAAGAATATATATATGTAGGTGTATATATATATATATATATATATATATATATATATATATGTGTGTAGGTATGTGTGTATATATATGTATGTGTATACATATGATATATATATATATATATATATATATATATATATATATATAAGGATGTTTAGATATGTTGATGCTCTCTGCCTGTTGCCTATATATGTATCCTAAAACACTACCCACAGTTTAATATTCACTGTTTTAATCATTAACAACCATACATTTATATATATATATATATATATATATATATATATATATATATATATATATATATATATATATATACGACTTTCTGCTGAGAAATCAAAATGCGAATCACTTTTAGCCGTGGAGTTTGGTAGTAGAACATCCAAGTCAGATCATGGCAGTAGAGAGACTGTTTAGCTTAATTATCTAACCAGCCCTATTTATAGCTATTTTGCAATTGCTGTATCTTTCTTCAAAGCAATACTATATATACTATATAACCCAATTGTCACTGTCTTCAAAGATCAGTTTTTACAACGGGTAGGCGTCATGAAGCGACTACTATTAAAACTGTTTAGCTTAATTGCTATTAAAAGACTCATATCTGCGCTGAAGCAGACCGTAATAGCGCGTCAGAGCTTCCGTACTGTTTGAACTATTCTATCATTTTCAAACCTGACCTAACGTCTGCTATTGTAGTTCTTAAATGTTATTTATGACAAGCATATTAGAGCTAATCTTGAATGTCATAGTAGAAACTGGTCATAACTGGAACTAGGAAAGATAATTATATTCCCTCATACAACCAATGTGAATTTTATATGCAACTAAAGTTGTTATATAAAACACACCAACCGCCCGAACTGTGACCAATGCAACCGATTGAGATGCGATGCAGGTTTTCTATTCCTGAGTCAATAGTACTTATAATGCTTTAAGAGCGTACTGTGCCTGCTACAGTCATTTAAATGCTGGATAACCAGGCCAAACACCTAAACGCGTCCATCCAAAGACGCAAATAGTACATGGATTATGCAGCTCTAAATTAACTTTTCTTGAATGCAGGGACCGGCAAATATGGTTTCCATGCACAGAAAACGAAACATCTCAACCACAGCATAATATGCCTTGTGATATTTGCTGGAGGGTCCAATACCTCATAAACATACAAATCCAATAAATACCATGACCTACTCGTCACTATTATAACAATTTACATCGGCACTTTAGCAGAAAGTTATGGGGGAATTGCCGTTCTATACATTAACATTTTCAAATCAGACCTAATGTCTGCTATACAAACTATAATTATAATATATGGTTTTATTAATGACAAGGAAACTAACGTTAGCCTTGAATGTCATAGTACAGACTGGACATAACTAGACCTAGGAAAGATAATTATATTCCCACAAACAACTAAGGTGAATTATATATACAACTAAGTTGTTATATAAAACACACCAACCACACGAGCTGTGTCCAATGCCACAGCTCGAGATGCTATGCAGTGGTTCTATTCCTGAGTCAGGAGTACATACGTTAAGAGAGTACTGTGTTAGAAAAAGGAACATCACAACTGCAGCATAATATGCCTTGTGATATTTGCTGGAGGGTCAAATACCTCATAAGCATACAAATCCAATACATTATATGACCTACTCGTCACTAACCCTTTATATCAAATATAACAAATTGGTAAAAAGAAAACACGAACCTCAATCTCTGGCACGGTTAATGTGTGTTTTAGCTGTGTATTATAAGGCAAAGAGAATCTCGAACCGTGAATTCAAACTCTGGACGTTTCTTCGGGGGACTGAATCGAGAGTGACGTCTTTTCTTGCTGAGACATATTTAATGTCTCACCAGTCCCTAAGCCGCCAAGCAATACTATATAAACTATATAACCCAATTGTCACTGTCGTCAAAGATCAGTTTTTACAACGTGCAGGCGTCATGAAGCGACTACTATTAAAACTGTTTAGCTTAATTGCTATTAAAAGACTCACATCTGCGCTGAAGCAGACCGTAATAGCGCGTCATAGCTTCCGTACCGTTTGAACTATGCTATCATTTTCAAACCTGACCTAACGTCTGCTATTGTACTTCTTAAATGATATTTATGACAAGCATATTAGAGCTAATCTTGAATGTCATAGTAGAAACTGGACATAACTGGAACTAGGAAAGATAATTCTATTCCCACATACAACCAATGTGAATTTTATATGGAACTAAAGTTGTTATATAAAACACACCAACCGCCCGAACTGTGACCAATGCAACCGCTTGAGATGCGATGCAGTTTTTCTATTCCTGAGTCAATAGTACTTATAATGCTTTAAGAGCGTACTGTGCCTGCTACAGTCATTTAAATGCTGGATAACCAGGCCAAACACCTAAACGCGTCCATCCAAAGACGCAAATAGTACATGGATTATGCAGCTCTAAATTAACTTTTCTTGAATGCAGGGACCGGGAAATATGGTCTCAACGCAAAGAAAACGAAACATCTCAACCACAGCATAATATGCCTTGTGATATGCTGGAGGGTCAAATACCTCATAAACATACAAATCCAATAAATACCATGACCTACTCGTCACTATTATAACAATTTACATCGGCGCTTTAGCAGACAATTATTGGGGAATTGCCGTACTATATATTAACATTTTCAAATCAGACCTAAGGTCTACTATGCAAACTATAATTATAATATAATGTTTTATTAATGATAAGGAGACTAAAGTTAGCCTTGTATGTCATAGTACAGACTGGACATAACTGGACCTAGGAAAGATAATTATATTCCCAAAAATAAATTAAGGTGAATTATATATACAACTAAACTTGTTATATAAAACACACCAACCACACGAGCTGTGTCCAATGCCACCGCTCGATATGCGATGCAGTGTTTCTATTTCTGATTCAGGAGTACATGCCTTAAGAGCGTACAGTGTCTGCTGCTACAGTCATTTCAATGCTGGATAACCAGTCAAAACACTTAACCCGTCCCTCTAAAGACGCAAATAGTGCAAGGAATATACAGCTCTAGATAAACTTTTTCTTAGAACGCATGGACCTGGAAATATAGTCTCCACCCAAAGAAAACGGAACATCTCAACCACAGCATAATATGCCTTGTGATATTTGCTGGAGGGTCAAATACCTCATAAACATACAAATCCAATAAATGCAATGACCTACTCGTCACTATTATAACAATTTTCATCGGCGCTTTAGCAGACAGTTATGGCGGAATTGCCGTTCTATATATTAACATTTTCAAATCAGACCTAATGTCTGCTATACAAACTATAATTATAATATATGGTTTTATTAATGACAAGGAAACTAACGTTAGCCTTGAATGTCATAGTACAGACGGGAAATAACTAGACATAGGAAAGATAATTATATTCCCACAAAACAACTAAGGTGAATTATATATACAACTAACCTTGTTATATAAAACACTCCAACCACACGAGCTGTGTCCAATGCCACAGCTCGAGATGCTATGCAGTGGTTCTATTCCTGAGTCAGGAGTACATACGTTAAGAGCGTACTGTGTTAGAAAAGGAACATCTTAACTGCAGCATAATATGACTTGTGATATTTGCTGGAGGGTCAAATACCTCATAAGCATACACATCCAATAAATTATATGACCTACTCGTCAATAACCCTTTATGTCAAATATAACAAAATTGGTAAAAAAAAAACACGAACCTCAATCTCTGGCACGGGCAATGTGTGTTTTAGCTGTGTATTATAAGGCACAGAGAATCTCGAACCGTGAATTCAAACTCTGGACGTTTCTTCGGGGGACTGAATCGAGAGTGACGTCTTTTCTTGCTGAGACATATTTAATGTCTCACCAGTCCCTAAGCCGCCAAGCAATACTATATAAACTATATAAACCAATTGTCACTGTCTTCAAATATCAGTTTTTACAACGGGTAGGCGTCATGAAGCGACTACTATTAAAACTGTTTAGCTTAATTGCTATTAAAAGACTCACATCTGCGCTGAAGCAGACCGTAATAGCGCGTCAGAGCTTCCGTACTGTTTGAACTATGCTATCATTTTCAAACCTGACCTAACGTCTGCTATTGTAGTTCTTAAATGTTATTTATGACAAGCATATTAGAGCTAATCTTGAATGTCATAGTAGAAACTGGTCATAACTGGACCTAGGAAAGATAATTCTATTCCCACATACAACCAATGTGAATTTTATATGCAACTAAAGTTGTTATATAAAACACACCAACCGCCCGAACTGTGACCAATGCAACCGATTGAGATGCGATGCAGGTTTTCTATTCCTGAGTCAATAGTACTTATAATGCTTTAAGAGCGTACTGTGCCTGCTACAGTCATTTAAATGCTGGATAACCAGGCCAAACACCTAAACGCGTCCATCCAAAGACGCAAATAGTACATGGATTATGCAGCTCTAAATTAACTTTTCTTGAATGCAGGGACCGGCAAATATGGTTTCCATGCACAGAAAACGAAACATCTCAACCACAGCATAATATGCCTTGTGATATTTGCTGGAGGGTCAAATACCTCATAAACATACAAATCCAATAAATACTATGACCTACTCGTCACTATTATAACAATTTACATCGGCACTTTAGCAGACAGTTATGGGGGAATTGCCGTTCTATACATTAACATTTTCAAATCAGACCTAATGTCTGCTATACAAACTATAATTATAATATAGGGTTTTATTAATGACAAGGAGACTAACGTTAGCCTTGAATGTCATAGTACAGACTGGACATAACTAGACCTAGGAAAGATAATTATATTCCCACAAACAACTAAGGTGAATTATATATACAACTAACTTGTTATATAAAACACACCAACCACACGAGCTGTGTCCAATGCCACAGCTCGAGATGCTATGCAGTGGTTCTATTCCTGAGTCAGGAGTACATACGTTAAGAGAGTACTGTGTTAGAAAAAGGAACATCACAACTGCAGCATAATATGCCTTGTGATATTTGCTGGAGGGTCAAATACCTCATAAGCATACAAATCCAATACATTATATGACCTACTCGTCACTAACCCTTTATATCAAATATAACAAAATTGGTAAAAAGAAAACACGAACCTCAATCTCTGGCACGGTTAATGTGTGTTTTAGCTGTGTATTATAAGGCAAAGAGAATCTCGAACCGTGAATTCAAACTCTGGACGTTTCTTCGGGGGACTGAATCGAGAGTGACGTCTTTTCTTGCTGAGACATATTTAATGTCTCACCAGTCCCTAAGCCGCCAAGCAATACTATATAAACTATATAACCCAATTGTCACTGTCGTCAAAGATCAGTTTTTACAACGTGCAGGCGTCATGAAGCGACTACTAATAAACTGTTTAGCTTAATTGCTATTAAAAGACTCACATCTGCGCTGAAGCAGACCGTAATAGCGCGTCATAGCTTCCGTACCGTTTGAACTATGCTATCATTTTCAAACCTGACCTAACGTCTGCTATTGTACTTCTTAAATGATATTTATGACAAGCATATTAGAGCTAATCTTGAATGTCATAGCAGAAACTGGACATAACTGGAACTAGGAAAGATAATTCTATTCCCACATACAACCAATGTGAATTTTATATGGAACTAAAGTTGTTATATAAAACACACCAACCGCCCGAACTGTGACCAATGCAACCGCTTGAGATGCGATGCAGTTTTTCTATTCCTGAGTCAATAGTACTTATAATGCTTTAAGAGCGTACTGTGCCTGCTACAGTCATTTAAATGCTGGATAACCAGGCCAAAACCAAAAGCGTCCATCCAAAGACGCAAATAGTACATGGATATGCAGCTCTAAATTAACTTTTCTTGAAT
>JAODUP010002186.1:0-15522 GCA_025642065.1 Paralvinella palmiformis
GAAAATTTGTTGTTAGAAATAGGAAATATTTTGAAAGATTAGTCCGACATGACAAATGTTAATCTCTGGATGGTTGTTAGTGTGTCCAGAAGGATTTTCTCCCACTTCTTGTCTGTACATCACCAGGTTTTTTTTAGCACTTGGGTTGATAATCATAATTTTATTAAAAGAACAGTTTTAAGTAATTGCCTTAGGTATTCCAGATGATGACCAATAATTAATTATGGGAACACATGATGGACAATTGAATTATAGAATAATTCAGAAAAAATTTAGCTATCAGAATTGAAAGTTCAAACTTCAGCAATTATCCAGGAAATTATTGATATAAAAACTTTACACTGATAAAGTTATGTTAATTAACTGTCTGAGGAATGTGTTGTAAGTAGAATATTATTAATTTATGTAACCACGTTGATTTTGGCCAAAGAGCCGTCTTAGATGCAAAGCATCTGTGTGACAGCATAATATCAATGTTTTAAAAATCAGTATTTAACCAAACTTAATAATTTTACAGACTTCACAGGGAGGCACTGAAAGAGGCAGCCATTGATCCAGCAACAGGAAAGATTGACATATCTATCCTGACAACTGGTATCAGTGGAGCAGCGCGTAAACAACGAGCCGAACGAGCACAACTTGCTAAGGAGATCATGATGGCGAAGGGCAAACAACCATCATTCAAGTACATGAAACTGTTTGAGGAATTTAGGGAGAAGATGATGGAGAGGGGGGAGAAATATCCGAGTCAGGATATGTTTGATGATGCTGTTCAGGATCTGGAAGACGATGGAGTACTGATCCGTACAGGCAGTCTTATCCGGGCTTGTACCTAAAGTGATGGTGATCCCTGTGTGTGTGTGTGTGTGTGTTGTGGATCCATACACACTCTGGAACTGTAGAACAAATGCTTATCATACTGTTAAACACATTTTGCTTGTGAAATCTGAGTGACAGTATGTGTGTTGAGAGAGAGTACTACTATTTCCTACTATTTCCTCAGCTGTTCATTTTCGTAGTCTAACAGCAGTTTCAGTTACTGGTAATTTTCGTGGATTTATCTGTATAATTAATAAGTATATTTTAATAAGTATATTTGTGTACTTTTTTTGGATGCCATCTTGTGTTCAGAGAATTTATAAACATGCTGATGCCATGAGTCATAATCCTGATTTAATTGTCTTGTCTGATCCTGATTGATGACAAAAATAAAATAATTGATTACTGTTCTTGACAATTTTGAGTATTTATTCATGCTGTCTCAGTGTGGGTAGTGGAATGTGGTCTCCCCAGAACTATATGTGTGAGTGTGATATCTAAATACTGACCATATCTACATAAATTCATGTTACAACATAAACTTTCAAATACATAAAAATACATTTCATATAAACCCAATTATCCTACTTTGTGCACAAAAGTGACCGTAAAACAGCAATATTTAAATTTTTCATTACATTAGCATTTATTAAATATTTTAGTTTACCACGAGTATATTTGTAGTTATATAGTTGGGGGGGGGGGTGGAATGTGCGATAGCAAAGTTATAAATGTATTATAGTATCGAAATAAATTGCACATTTAATTCATTCTTGATCAAAGATTGATTTTCATATTTAGATTTAGACAATGCGCCATATTGGGAGTGCACCAACCCTTAACTATTGTGAAGGGTTGGCGCATACGCTCACGCTCGCGCGTACAAACACACGTGTTATACACCCCAATAGTTATACTTGATAGCGGTATTCTTATCTGTAACTTCATTAAATATACATGTATTATGTAATATCATAATATATCGACACCCAGAGGCGGAGCAGGAGGTATTGCCGTCCGGAGCCAAATATATATTGGGGTGCCCCTATTGGTGTAGTAGAAATACATTTGCGAGCTACGTGGGGTATGGAGATCCAGAAGGCAGAGGGGCTGGTATTTTGTGAGGCATTATTAGTCTTTCATGAACTTAAATATCACCAAGGGACCTACTCAGTGAACAATCAAGTTGTAAATTACGAAAACAATTATCTATACGAATTTTTTTCAGCTCGAAATTGCCGCACCTGTAAAGGTACCACCTACACCCCCCCTTCTACGCCACTGTCGACACCTAGTGACTCATAATGATACTGTCTAACACACTGAATCGTGTAAACTTTACTTTAAAGTAAATTCAGAGTGTATGGCTTATAAAAGCCATTGACTAAGACTTGTTACAAAATACCTACAAAATCTTCCTCATCTACAGGAATCTTTCTTATTGTTAACAGTATGTAGCTATTTTTCATCTAGTATATAAAAAATGTTGGACAAATAAACGGTAAAAACACTAGGTTTGGCATCTGGACCCGCCTTTTACCCGTCTGTTGGGATACCATATTTTCTGAGAGTGGACTGTCCCTTTAAGTTAAAGGGACAGTCCACTCTCAGAAAATATTTTTTAAATATGTACTGCTTAGAACAGTAACCAAAACATTCCACAATAATAATCACGAAATATACCTGATATCATAGACATAGGGAAATATTCCAAATCACTGGAGGGCTGCCATAGTTTCAATATGGAGGAAGATAAATACAACAATCACTGGGTGTTAAGGCAAAGAAACTGCTCTCCAATATGGGTGAATGGGTGATAGCATATGTATATCAAATAATATTTCCGTCAATTTATCAAAGCTTTTCTAAAACATGAGATCAATACATTCTGATACTGTAGGTTACTATTCTTGAATTTTGGAACTCCAATTATAAATGCTTTGCTGCAATGTATAGCCTATGGATAGAATGGAGCAATTTAATCGTTGCTGTATTTATCATAAGGTACCATAAAATAAATATCTTGTTTCCCATAGTTTTTGTTCTGAAAAATGGGTAGGTTGGTAGGGTTTTATTTTTTATTTCCCAAAATAGGGAAATTTTACGCATTTTTTCTATGTTTTAAAGCGGCTTGGTGCCAGTGACTAAGTGTTAATTATAAAAGTTGAAATATTTTTAGTTGATGCTTTTTGGTCATGAGTATATTTTGTAGGATAATTTGATATGTAAAATCATCACTTCACCCACCCATGGAAACAGTGAAGTTATTCATTTGACATATTCCGTTATTATGGTGTTTATACTAAATTAATCTATGGCATGTTTCGCATATTTAATGTGAGTATTTTTAAGTCTGCTGAGTCTGTGCCAAAGAATCTGTTTAGCTTTCATGTGCCAAGTGATTTATTTACTTCAGAAGACTCTAGAAGAGTTGGAAAATAATTCGTTGATTGGCAGCAAGCTACCTTAACACTTGATTTGTCAAATTCCTGTATTGGTGACCCGTTAACCGCACTCAATAAAGGGCATTGAATAATAGTCATACAGAAAGTTACGAGGCACATAATGGGGTATTTCGTAACCCATGAGTGTGATTTTATTTTTTCTGTGAACCGTAAATAGAGACATATTTTCTTCCTGATTCGTGAATTAAACGTGCTTCTTTCCCCATGAATTGTGAAAAGTGTCTTATGTTCTCTGTGAATTTTGACATGAGTGTTATTTTTCCCTTACCCTCTGACATGAGTAATTCAAATAAAAAAAAATTCACACAGTATGGCAGATGTAAGCATCACACACACGCGTGTACACACTTCTCCCACACATGGACGCACGTGCGCTTCCGTGGTCTAGCGGTAGCGTGTTGGACCACATATCAGTACCACCCGTGTTCGAATCTCGGTGTGGACATATCTGAAGGTTGTTTCATCTTTGACTTCGCCTCATTACCTTTGGATGTCGCTCGGCCCATTTAGCCTACCTTGTGCACAAAAGTGGCCGTAAAACATCAATCATCATCATTATCACGCATGGACGATATATTAAATCAATTCCATTGATTATTTGTGTAAGTCTACAATGGTTGTCAGAGGTCAATATATTAAGTGTCATGTTCACAGTGTGTGCGTTTTGGAGTTTTGCAATCGACTTTCGGCATGGGACTGCTCGTACCTCTCTTGAAGAAATCAATATTAAACTCCTCCGTGCCAAGGTGTTATCGAACCGTGACCGTGTCTTCTACACGATCCAAGATTCTTGAGCTCTATGTAATGGACGTGGTAGGTAAATATGATTATAGTGACCTGAAGTTCTGATTCGTTCCGGACAGAAACACCCAAATGGCTACTGTTCTAATAAACGATAACATTGCGCTAGCTGCGGGTTCATGGTAAACATACATAGCCTTGGTGTGGAAGGTGCATTCGAAGCGATACCGTATCAGAGCATACACAATTCCAACTGAACTTGTCGGACAACAGGTCCTACACCCATATTTTGTGGCGGCCCCACACAGTCTTTGTCAGCCACCAGGTCCTACACCAGGTCCTACACCAGGTCCTACACCAGGTCCTACACCAGCTGTTTGTCGGACCTGTCGGCTAATTAACCTCGTTATTAATTTTATTTAAGGCAGCAACTCTGAGCTCACCCCGGTAAATCGATCTACAAGTTATTGTAACAGTTTCATTGTTATCAATATATGATACTTATACTGCACACATGTTAAGTTTCAGAAATGCCAAAACGGTAGATTTATTTGTAAATCGGAGAGTCTCAGAAAATTTAGCTTTTATCCGTAAATGGGAATATTATAATAATTACTATGGTAACAGAAAAGAAAACACTCCTTAGACCATAACAATCAAGTTTTATTATTATCAATCAATACATGCCACCAGATGAAGTACAAAATGTCCATGTTCCAATGCAGATCTAGCAAAAATAACATTAAAAACATGTTAAACATTTGTAAAGACAAACTGTGTTATCTTTACATATACTTCATTTCAGATACTATTGTAACACAGATCTAGCACAAAGTCACACAGGAAGAAGTCTACACATCACTATCACTGGTAGTCTTTAATATTGTTCCATGTTGCAGACTTTGCCGAGTTCAGCAGATCGCTGTCTGGCTGAAATACATAGCACGAGTCATCCATGTTAATTTTGCATGAAAGTTGAACGTGCTGAAAGTCGTTATCAAGCTTTGATCGAGCATCGGTGTCTATCTTGCGGCAGATGGAGAAGACGTGTTCGCTATCAGCGTTGCTCTATGTGATCAACGACACCTATATTTGTCGTAGAGGTCGTGATTATACGGCAAAAAGAACACGTGAATAATAGCATACACAATTGTGACAGTTTCTATTGACCCCAAAAAACACGTTAGACATTACTCAGGCAAACATAAAAGAAATTAATCCACACCTAGCTTGATAAATTTATATTTTTGTTTTGTTTGGGTTTCGGTAAAAATCGGGAGATTTCCGTCTCCGACCCGGGAGAGCGAGAGAGATACCTCAAAACCGGGAGTCACATTTGATGAAGCATTAACTACATTAAATCACGTGATTATGCCGAAATGATCAGCAGGCAGTGGATAAAGAGTTCAAATCAAAGGTCTACCTAGATACCTAGATATTGTTTTTATTAAAATTATTATATTTACAAGAAGTAGTTATCATTATTAACTAATCAACAAAAATGAAGTTCAAACGAATGTTAATGAAACTCCGTGGACACAGTTATCCCTCTCTGTCACATGATCTCTATAGGCGTAGTGTTAACCCAGTATGTAGAGTATTATATGTTGGGTAGGAAGGAGTGTAGAGTACTATATGTGGGGTGGGAGTGAAAGGTTAGCCCAGTAAGTAGAATATTATATTAATAAACCAAATTTACTGGATTCTCAAACATGTAAACATACACATATTAATGGGTCTCAACAAAATATAATAAAAGGCACTAGCCCTGCGGACCGTCACGTGGCAAACACGGTACAACCAAGCTTTACTATAGAAGGTGAATCGGCAAAAAACCAACGATACATCAAAACATACACAGCGTTACAAACGAAATTTTAAGTTTGGCTATCAAGTGTAGTTTAAACGTTTAGTATCACGTATAAACTTGTGGATTGCGTTCAGCTGGATTTTGTTTGCTGTCAATTCCTGGATGAAGTCACCATAAAGTATTGCACTAATGTCAAGGTAATTTACTGATTCTAATAATAATTGTCTGGCTGGTGTTTATATGGGACAATTAAAAAAGGAGTGCTAATGATCCTCTCGTGGGTAACCACACTGACACCGAGGACTGTCAACTACATGCAGGTTATAGTGTAGATGGGATTTTAGTAGAATGCATTCTATTCTCATCCGAACCAAAGGAACATTTTCCCACCTACATCCATAATAATATAATCGATTTTGCGGAAACCTAATCGACAAATGAATATGATTCTTGAATCGCCACAAACTTGCTGATCCCTTGATAGCATCATTCAACTTTCTCCAATCAACTATGTAGTTGGGAATAAATGATTTTGTATAATGTACAAGACGGCATATTGATAATGTGAAATTGTCTTATGAACGAAGAGGATAGCGCGTACATTCTGTACACGCTGGTGTAGCAAATTGATAAGATGTGGTAGTGATAGTCCATTAACCATTTTATAAAACATAATTTATCTACGTGCCCGTCTAATACTTGCCAATGTAGACCAATCTACATCTTCAATAAGAATACTAGTGCTGCACATAGCCGTGGCACCATAAATCATCTAGCTGAATGGACTCTAGCTTTTCAAGGTCACATATGATACCACCAGTCCACACAATATAACCATACTCCAATAACGGCCTAATAGATTATTTATATATTAACTCCAGAGATCGCCGGTTTAATTTATATTTATAGCGTGTCATCGTGTTTAAAGCAGATCTTGCTTGCAAAATAATGTTGCTGATATATCTGTGCCACGAGAGATCTCTGAAGATTGTAATACCAACATGTTTGTGATATAGAACCTCCTTCAATATATTTCCATCCATGAGTGGTGTTGGATGCTCTTCTGCACGTGACTTTGTAGAAATAATCATTGTCTCCGTTTTCGGTGGACTAGAAGTGACTAATCAGGACTTGGTCCAGTTCGTTACAACAACGAAATCAGCATCTATCAAAATAGAGGATCTCTCTTTGTTGTCAACCTCTATAAATAAAGATGTATCATCTCCAAATATACGAATCTGACACTGCTGTATGACGTGAGTTATGTCGTTAATAAATATCAGAAATAAAAGGGGTCCCAACACTAACCCTTGGGGCACCCCCGCCAGAAAGTCTACCCGGTAGGATTTCTGACCATTGACCAGCACACGTTGACATCGGTCCAAGATATATATTTGAGCCAGGCTAAGGCACAATTGGTTATTCCTCCTTTTTCTAACTTAAATAAAATGTCATTATGCCAGACTTTGTCAAAGGCTTACAATTATAATTTCCTTTCCATTTTCTACCAGAAACTATTGACTTGATAATAACTGTTGGTCATGTTCAAGTTTCAAATGTTTAATTTCAGAAAAATAGAAATTGCGTGTACATCTAAATTGTTGCCACGCTGTGGAAGTGTTATCAGACTTTGCCAATCAGTGTGTTGTTATTCTTATTTTAACGTAATCGTTGTAAATAGCCATCATAGAAAGGCTTATCCCAAGGTCTAATGGTGACCATTTTGTTAGGAATGGTTTCCCTAGCAACATTTAGCAATGTATCTATCCAATTCTGGGCGATAGAATCTATATTATCGTGCTCAAAACACACATCCCAATTTGTTTCTTCAATTTTGTTCTTATACGCCACATAGTCACCCCTAGCAAAGTCCCACAGCAATCTTCCATAACGTTGAGCTTTGGCTACTTTGAAATTGAGCCTAACATTGATGGCATGGGGATGATTGTACGAATATGGTGGAAACAGCTCAACCCCCTAAATTAAGTTGCTACAATTGATCAGTATGTGGTCAAGTTCAGATTCCGATGTATCAGTGATCCTAGTTGGAACATTTATAAGTTTTCTCAAGTTATTGGCTTCAATAAACTTCATCAATTTATTACCATGATAAGTGGATGAGTCTGCGTTGAGGTCACCAGTTATAATCATATATTGTTTTCCAAGACGTACTGCCCGAATATAACTTTCCTGCAGTTTTCTAATTTGAGAATTGGATACACCGATAAGATCGTACAATGTAAAGGGATCGCAATCTTCTGAAATGATCGGAAATTTAAAATAAATAAATATAGCATTGTTACAGGAAACCCATAATAAGTTAAAAGGTGAAAATGTTTGGAAACATGAATGGGATGGTGAAATAGTCTTTTCTCACGGGTCATGCTCTTCTGGGGTGTACAGACATCATGTTTGCACCAAATATAGATTTAACAATTCATCACCAACAAGGTAGATTTATCATCATAAAGGTAACCATTAATGATGTAAATCTAACACTAGCAAATATATACGGGCCAAATAATGACAATGGTGTTTGTTTTTTATGAATGTTTTTGAAAACATTGTATTAATGGGTAATGACAACAGAATCAGAGGAGGAGATATTAATTGTATCCTGGACAATACTATGGATAAACGAGATGGACGGCCCACCCACACACATAAAAACACACAGCAACTACTTAATACTTACATTGACGAAACAAACCTGATGGATATTTGACGAAAACAACCCCCCACACAACGTCAATTTACCTACCATTATATATACAGAGGACAATATTTATTCTCCAGAATAGATTTTTATTATTTGGCTTAAGCTCGTTGGTAACCAAATCAGTATTATCACCCAGTTTTCTATCTGATCATTCACCAGCCGAAATGACCATTAAATTAGATGAATTTAAAAGGGGTAAGGGTTTCTGGAAATTAAATTGCAGTTTTCTAAGAGATAGATACTACGTAGACTTAATTAAAAGTACAATTATTGATACAGTTAATAACAATAGAAATATTGACGATGTTTTGTTATGGGAAATGATAAAAATCCAAATCAGAGGAAACTCAATAAAATATTCATCTAGAAAGAAAAGAAGCAGTAACAATATTTTGTCAGCACTTCAGAAAAGACTGAAAAGGCTAAAAGAAAATTTTGATGAAGACCCAAATTTCGAAACCGAACATGATATACACTTAGTAAATGGAGGTATTGAACAAATTATTGGAAACCAAATAAAAGGCGCACAAATTGGAGTTAAATTGAACTGGTTAGATGAAGGTGAAAGACCAATAATGTTTTTCCTTAATTTTGAAAAACAAAATGCCAATAAGAAACACATAAAAAGGATTATTACAGAAGAAGGTAACAATTTTTTCCAGAAAAGAAAATGTACTATTAGAATTAAAATAATTTTACAAATTATTGTACAGCACCAATAGAAAACATGGAGAACCAAATAATGAGGCTCTTTATAAATGGACTTTAATACAATCAGATTTATGCAGCTTTTACAATGAGGATATTGAAACCATATCTCACACATATTTAGAATGCGAAGTTTTAAAAAAAACTTGGAAAGAACTGGAAACATATATACATATATATATATATATATATATATATATATATATATACAATAATTTGAATATAAAATTAAGAAATTTTTAAACTGACTGAAACTTGACAATTACTGCGCGTTTTTTACATCCTGGGGTATATTGTTATTACCAATGGGCCGGGATACTGAAATGACTGGCGGTAAATGTCAACCCTCGGGCTGGAGACATAGAGATTATTATTAGTGGTATGTCTTGTAACACATGAATTAATATCCCTGGTGTAAGATAACATATCTGACATATATGTAGGGAATGAACCATCCAAACATCTATATACATTGATAGCATTAAAATAATCACGTCTTTGGGAGACACTAGGGATATTAAATTTAGATAGAACCAACTCGTATGGGTACATCAACATATCAAGACGGCACACAGCGTGGTAAATAGATGATCAATCCACGCCTCCAAACTATTCTAATATTCACCCTTTAGTACACAATGCCCACCGCTCAAATATAGACACTCCACGTGGTGTGTCGGTCTAGATGGAATAACTGCACTGATTGAACCTGTGACTAGAGACCGCTTGTGCAGTAGTTAAAATGAGTGACACCGTAGGATTAGCATATGCCAAAAGTGACAAGTTAGTAGTATTGTGGCATATCCTCTCAATAGTCATAGATGAATTGATTTTGCGAAACGTAACAGTGTGGATAATTAATTAATGACATATCTAATTCAACAAATAAATATTAAAGAACAATTATGCATTAAAATATTTGTAATTTGAAAAAGATAGCCCTCGTTACTTAGCCACCCCCACTATCAGAATAATAGTAAAATAGTAATGGTGATAAATTTGCACTTAAATAAATTGATTAAAGGGAGCTGGAGAGTAAGCCGCCATTACTCTGACACACTATCCATTATAGAACATTGGTGTTATTGTAGTAATATATGTAGTCAAATAAGAGTGGTATATACGGTACATGGTCAATGAATTCCAACTATTGCTTTCCTATATGTAATATAACTGTGTTGAACCACGGTGATCCATTAAACCGGGCACTAAGATTTATTGCCATCTACAAAGGTGCAATATTATATAGATGTGCCTTACTTTTACAACACTCCGTTATCATATGATCTACGTGTCTGCGTATTATTCAACGCCTCTACTCAATGTTTGATTGCTACATATTAACTTTATCTCATAATACCGAGTTTCCTGGGTCACCATGCACAACACTTACTTCTCTGATCACTAAACTCGAACACAGCAATCCAATATTAATGTCAATGAGCACAATCCAACTCGTTCAATATTCCAGATAATGTCAAACTCCCAGAGTGATGACAATGTGCTATGTACGTATAGCTAACACGCCCCATATAGTCTGATAGCCATCAGTCATCACGGCCATCAATAGGTCTCCCAGATGGTTTTGGCCTGTCAACTTGTCTTGCTGGAAAGATTAGATTGGAAACACTCATCCCGATACCCTCAGTAGAATCATATTGATTGGCCTCACCAAGGATAGAGTCTCCCGTACTGAGGAAAACACGGCGTAGGTAGGAATGTTGCTCAGATTTGGAGCGTAATCCAGTACGCATTACATCAAACCCCTCAGCCGTCTCATGCCATTGTCGTTCATTTCCAGAGTCACCGATTGCTTTCCCAATGCGTTTTATAACTACCAGATCATGGGTAGCCAATATTTACACTTCCGACTTGTAAACCTTGTAGTATTTCGTCTTGGTATGGTACCAATATTGTTCATTACACGAGTAATGCACATTATCCACTACATACTGGATGGAGGCGTATCACCACCACATAGAACAGAGTGATATTGCCTTGGGAGTTCGTTGCCACTACTTTTTGAAGATCCATAGGTAGTTTATCTAGGTCTTCGATTTCGCATAGCACTTTGCTGACCATGATCTTTTTTCAAAATGTGACGCGTGTTGTACCTTTGTACCGGGGGATACATAACTCGGATGTAGTGGCCTATGGACAGATCTTTGCTCTTGTGCCAAACGAGATCTCGGTCCTTCACATGTTGGAAACGGACGACCTTAGGACGATCTTTACCCTTGATGTAATGCCCAATCTTGTACGCACAGTGGAGTGATCTGTTGTGAGTGGCCACCGCTATCGTATTGAAGAGTTCTGGCGGAAAGGAATCACAATCATCACCTTCCAAATCAGGTTGTTGCCATATCATCGTGCCTAATTAGTTTTTGGGCCCGTGATTCTAAGATGGCTATCCTTGAACTCTGAACATCGTTTATCAGTGATAATTCCCTCGTCTTCTCCATCAACAATTTAGTGCTAGCTATCGTCTTATCTAAGTTAGTTTGCGTTGTTTTTATAAGATCATTTGTGTTGTTCACTGACGATTGCAAACCACAGATCCTTCTCATTAGTGTGGCTATTTGTTCCTCCGACATCGTTTTAGATCTTTGGGGAGTCGGTTTAAAAATTGGAATAATAACACTGTCACTCCTGGATATTGTGTGTTTTTAGATGCGCGAGAACCCTATCGTCAATAGACCGTGACAATGTCTGTCTAATACAACTTCTCCAGTCTCTAAATTCCTAATTATTATTCAATCAAATTGTGTATCACATGCTACACGAACGACAACCTCACACAATTCAGCTTGATCCATACATATTCCCATCCATGTCTAATGTCTTTTTAATGTTCATTTACAAAATAGAGCGATTTATGAACAATAAACGGGAAACCGGCAACCTCGTGTCACTTCACTCAGCACGCCATTTTTAAATTTCAAGAATATTATATGTGGGGTGAGAGTGTAGGGTTAGTCCAGTAAGTAGAGTACTATATGTCGAGTGGGAGTGTAGGGTTAGCCCAGTAAGTAGTGTACTAAATGTGGCGTGGGAGTGTAGGGTTAGCCCAGTAAGCAGAGTACTATATGTGAAGTGGGAGTGTAGAGTTAGCCCAATAAGTAGTGTACTAAATGTGGGGTGGGAGTGTAGGGATAGCTCAGTAAGTAGAGTACTAAATGTGCGGTGGAAGTGTAGGGCTAGCCAAGTAAGTAGAGTACTAAATGTGGAGTGGGAGTGTAGGGTTAGCACAGTAAGTAGAGTACTATATGTTGGTGGGAGAGTAGGGTTAGCCAGTAAGTAGATTACTGAGGCGGAGATTTGAATGAATTTTTCCGGAATTTTAAATGGTTTGGCCAAAACCTTCGATTATCCTAATATTTTTTGGTGCCCATTGATAGCTATAAAATCGTTTGTGTCGTGTAAGTAAAGGAGGTCTCTCTCTCTGTATAACACTACATGTGTGGTTTATGCTACACTATATATATATATATATATATATATATATATATATATACGTGTGTATGTGTGTGTGTGTCGTGGTAAAGAAATTTACATCCATTTCCAGACACATTCTGGGGAACAGGAGTACCCGGAAAGAAAGGTAGGAACAACATTGGCGTGTTATTAGACCACCTTCTTAAATACCATATACGAAATAGCCTATCTCAGGTCAACGGTAAAGGTAAAACCGTGAAAAGAGGAGAAGTGACACCGGTGACGCTGGATAATAGGTTTTCGGTGTTGGGTGGGATAGATCCATTCTTCGTCGGGGCGGAATGGATCTGGAAGCCGGCACCAGAACCTAAGACCACTCGGGCCCTGGTTAGAGACAGAAAATCTCCCTGGAAGACTGATATTATTGAGAGCAGTCCAGTTTGTTAAGATGATTTTCCTAAATTGCCTAAACCGCAGGGAGTGACAAGGTCAACCCGTAAGAATCTCAGCGTCTGTGTGTGTGTGTGTGTGTGTGTGATGATCTAGAGAAACGTGAATATAAATCGAGAAGAATGGAACCTTTTGTCATTGAAATAACTATTCATAAAACAAATGGCTGATACACAACGTTTATAAACGTTTATAAACAACTCATTGTGAAAGACATTCATATGAAATCTATTATTGAAAATATGTTTTTAATTGTCAGACCGAAGACGTAAATTATGTAACATGTGGCGTCTTAGATGTGAACATGTTGAAATCTAACTGGTTGACTGAGAATTTAGATTCTAAGCTACCAATCCTAATAGATGTTGTGATAACAGTAATATGGTCCAGACCGTGATATTTGAGATATTTGATTAATCATAATGTATTTGTCACAATGCCTGTTGTAAATTAATTTAAATCATAATGTTACTTGTATGGTTGGAAATGTGACCATTGATTGGTAGGTATTTGAATTTCCTGTTTGTGATGAGCTGTGTCATTTCCTATGTGGTCCACCAGGGAAGACACACATAAAGGACACTGTTCTATATCAATGTTCATCCTAGCAAAGGAGAACAATTATTGGTAAGCATATTTAACGTTCGTATTTCAATGTTGCATAGTGTATCGGGAAGATAATATTTGAATATTAAATTAACTGTCTATTGAACATATGCACATTGTGCTATTGTAATGTTTTTGTAAATTTGTTTCAGTGTTTTACGAAGACCTGACTATCATAGTTGTGTCAGATAGGTCAAGGACGTTTCATATGTTTATAACCTCGGAGACGTTTTACCTGATAAGATGATGATGATGATGATTGATGTTTTACGGCCACTTTGGTGCACATGGTAGGTTAAACGGGCCGGGCGACCTCTAAAGATAATTAAACATCCTTCAGATATGCAGGGTGAAGAAAACGCGTTTGTCGACAGCTTCACAGTCTTCAAACTCAAGTAGAATGATCGTATCTGTGGCTGAGATTTCTTTGCTTTCACCAATGCAACGTATCCGGCCGTAATTGCGATTAATGTGCATTCTCTACAATATGCAAACGTCGGTCCCTTGTCGCTGCAACACGGAAATTGCAAATCGGTTTCCCACTCTGTCTTGTACTTTGTTGAATATTTCTTCTTTTCGCCGAACTGATGCTTAGTTACTAATATAAGCACCTCGCCATTGTTGATAAAATATGTATCTTTCTAAACGCATCAGTATGGAGCTGCGAACAGTACTGCATGCATGAGTCCATCGCTACTGGTTTATATAGCAATTTCGGGACCAGAAACCTAGTGTAATACATGCGAGACATTACATATACTCAGGCAAAAGTTAAATAATTTTTCCACACCAAGTTTAATAAAGTTAGATTTTGTTTGCTTTGGGCTTCGTTAAACATCGGGAGATTTCCGGCTACCGCCGGGCGACGGGGAGATCATGGAGACTTAACACGTATATGACTGATCGCCAGATGTCAGCAGCACATTGTTTAGACGGGAATGAGCACGTGATCAATCACGGCTCTAAAGCAACCGATGCTAATTGTTGAGTGGAAAACAATATGGTGATATATCAGTGATGGTCTGTTTGCGGAACTGTGACTGTGATGTATTTTGTTCAATTAACGTTTCTGCTTTTATAGGATAGTATTACTTCACGGGCAGCCAAAGAAATATCCCTAAGATTGTTGCTAAGAAGCGATAGCAATGAATGTTATACTTATCTGTATACTTACTTATACTTAGCTTCTTCTGCATATAGTTTAGGCTTACATCCTGTTAGCAGATATTCACCGACCTAGGGTCGCACTGTCACAATAAAAGAATGTGTTTACCGATTGTTGGCTAGATTTCCATCGACCCAGGCTTAATCTAACCTTGCTTTTAAGGTGATTAGACTTGGGGAATTTACAACCTCAGCTAGGAGATGATTCTTACGTTTGTTGTACCCTTTTTATACGTTCTTTGACCAGTTTGAATGAATGTCCCCTTCTGGTTGGTGAATGATCTAATTTGACATACGTTGCACCTATGTGATACATGCCATGCGTATGCTTGTACAGCTCTTACCATATTTGGTTTCCTTTGTTGACCTGTTGTTCACAGTGTTGACTGAAGTTTAATTCAGGGCCTATATAGATACCCAGATCTTTTTACGGTTTGGTGTCATCTAGTTTTACCGGTTTTCCGGATTGGGTCATAGCATTCTTTTGGTTTGGGTTATTCCCTCCTATGTGCAATATCTTGCATTTATCTGCATTAAATTTTAATTGTCATTTGTTACTCCACTCTTGAATTGCAATCAAGTCTGTCTGGAGAACCGTTGAGTCT
>JAODUP010000218.1:0-40000 GCA_025642065.1 Paralvinella palmiformis
TTGATCCCAAATATAAAATATTTGTTTTATTATCATTTATTTTTAGAAGTTTTTGATCATCCATAGCCGGATATGGGCAATACAATTTCTAAATTCTTCAAGGAAGAGGAGAAATTTAACTCATTTCAGGATCCAGTGATATATACAGCTGTGTTCATCAGCATACAATGATATTTAACCCATATGCCGCAATGACCCCAAAGAGGACGGGTATACATTTGAAAACCAGGGACCAAGAACTGAACCCTGTGGTAAAAGATAAAAAAAACTGAATGTCAGATAAAATACCATGAACAAAACACTCTCTGGGAGCGTTTTCCCAATGGGATCAAACCATTCAAGTACTTCCCACAGACCAAACATGTCTTTTAACCTAGAGAAAAGTACATTATGGTCAACTGTATAAAAAGCAACAGGCCCAGAAGAACAAGTATTACTGGCTTACCTTGATCAATTGACATCATAATATTTTTTTCACCGCCAAGGCTGTTTCAGTGCTGTGACCACTTTTATGGCAACTGTAGTGATTCATTAAGGTTATTATTTTTAAAATATTTGTTTAGATGGAAAAACTGCCTTTTCTATAATTTTAGAAAAAAATGTAAGATTTGAAACAGGTCTGTAATTGTTTAGAATATTACAGCCCAAGTGGGGTTTTTTTATTAAGGGTTTTACAAGGGCAGCTTTCATGGATTTTGGGGAAAACACCCAGAGATAATGATTTATTAACTATATTTGTAATTGGGTTTATCAGAACACCCAGACAATCTTTCACAAGCCATGTAGGCATGGGTCAACTGCAAAAAAGCATTGATGATTTTTTCCAACTGTCTATATCAGTCTCTGTAAAAGGCTCAAATGTACCCATCTGGTATGCGGGACTCTTCTACCAAGGGTGTACCCTGTGATAAGGTGCTGGACGGGAAACCCCCCTTATTTTAATTTTTTTTGACAAAGAATTTTAAAACAATGGGCCATATCTTTATCTGAGTTGATATTATTTGGGAGGAAGTTTTACTTTTATGTAATACTTTATTCACAACACTGAAAACAGTCCTTTGATTTCCCTTGGATCTTTGATCTTTTTATTATAGTATTGGATTTACAGAGGCAAGGGTTTTTTCAAGAATTTTACTGACCTTGAACTTTCAAAATGAACCACAAAAAGGTCCTATCCCCAGCGCTCAAATACCTTCTGTTCTCTTTGCCCTTTGTTCTTATTATACCATGGAAGCATTGGTCTGCTTGGCATTTCCCTTTGTCCTTAAAAGGGGCATTTGATCTACAATGTCTCTCAATGTATTATCTAGAGATCCACCAGATGATCCCATTCCGGGGGATCCAATACCAAAAAGGACCTTAATCCAAGAAAATTTTCAATTTACATCTTATGAAATACTTTAGTGAAACAGATTGTTTTTGTAAAAAATTTAAAGTCAAAAAGAAAAGATCAGACAGCATGGAAGACACAGAAAACCTTTTAAAAAATTGTCATCATCACGGGGATGACAAGATCTAAAATGTGACCATGCTGTGTGTTTTTTCTTGGACACGCCCGAATGGGAGATCTAAGAATGTCAGCCATTGTTTGGGATCCATTCCTCTGGCAATCCCAATGTATATTGAAATCACCTAAGATCCAAAAATGCCCTGTTGGTACAAGAGAGTCAACAAATTCAAAATTTCCGAAGAAATCTGCTGCTTTCAGGCCATTTTCTTAGTGGGGTGTAATCGGTGTAAAAGTTACGAAAACTTATCCCCCAGATTAAAAGCAGTTGGTAATTTTCAAAGACAAAAAAGAAATGGGGTTTTACCTTCAAAAAATCAGGGAAAAAACTCCCCACCTTTTTTTTGAATCCGAGCTGCATGGTGGAATGAATACCCCGCTGGAGTCACATCACCAACAATCTTCTGGTCTGAAACATTACCAGTCAGCCAGTCTCTGTTATGACAAGAGCATCAAGATCCATATCCTTAACAACATCAGATATTTCATCAGATTTATTACAGATCGACTGACAGTTAATAAGACCAATACTTACATTTTGTACAGCTGTGCCATTATATGGTGTTATTGGCACAGTGATCAAATTACTGGCATCAGACCCAATCTGCTTTGGATGTTTTCCACTACGTGGGCGCATCGCTAAACAAATGGTATTATCACCATAGGGTCGTAATGCAAGCAACTGATCTCTACTATAATTCATTATAATTATAGAAATAAAATAAGTGAAAAATTTAAATAAAAAAATAAAATAAAACAAAACATACACAAGCAAAAACCGAGTTCTTATGGGAAACACTGGAGCGGGCGATAATATAGGGCGTCAAATGAGCAGTTAAAAAGAAAATACAAGAAATACAAAATAACTAAATATAATCAATTTATATTAATCTAAATTAAATCTATATTACATAATATGCAAAATACACCAGTTTCACTGGTGTAACTTATCTAATAGCTGAACTATCCGAGAAATATTCCGGTGCCATTACATCAAGAGCCGGTCATACTTCCCGCCACACGTTGCAGAGTAAGCTGGCCATAACATGTGCAGTTGGAATAAGTCAAAGTCCAATTAATCCTACCTTTCCAAAGATTGTATGTTTTCTGTCGAGTTCAGGTGTAGCGCCGAGTGTGAAGAAGAACTGACTGGCATTATCGTTTAGTCCAGCATTTGCCATGGCCACCAGACCTCTGTGGTTGAATCGTAATCTTGAATGAAATTCATCCTGAAATCAAGGAAGATTATCTTTAGTCTCAATTAAAACCTGCTAGAAGCAGGCAGAAAAAGGCTAATAATGGAAAACAAATCTGGATTCTCCTTCCTATTATAGGTAGGTGACTCTATTCTGATCTGAGAATATTTAGTTATTTAAATTATAAAATAACACATTAAATACAACTCCTACAGCATAAGTGACAAGGTGTGAAATATCCAACCACTTGACACAAGAAGCGGTTACAATTACAACCAGTCTGATCAGTAGTAGTCAATCAAGAGAAAATGCACTATACATATACTGTACATGTATATAATTTGTTTGTGACATTTCATGCAAGATGGATATGTTTTTACATCATATCTGAAAAGGTTAGTGGAGAGTAAAATCATGTTTATAAACAGTGACATCTTTTTGGTTGACTGCAAAAACACCGATAACAGTTGATGTCTCTTTAGCCATGATCATCACCAAATAAACGATGACAGTGTAGTCTATAGATAAGTATTTCAATTGCCTTTAGCATTGTAGCCCTCATTTATTCAAATGTTTACAGGAGAAGCCTAAAATTGCATCATCGTTTGAAAAATGTATATCTCTTCTTAGAACATACCTCCCCAATGTTCCTTTCTTTGGTAAATAATATCCAATTTCCAAACTGGATTTTAGATACTTCATATTTGGGATTTTACTGTACAGATTGTCTATGAATTAAAATTGTAGCCAGAAGTAAGATCAAGACCATCTAGTTTACAGATTTATGAAGCAAAACTATCAATATAAGTTGTGCCACATTTATCATTATAGTTCTGGAGCTAGACTTTAGTTAGATAATGATGATTGATGTTTTACAGCCACTTTTGTGCACAAGGTAGGCTAAATGGGCTGAGCGACCTCCGAAGGTAATGGGATGAAGTGAAAGATGAAACAACCTTCAGATATGCCCACGCCGGGATTCGAACATTGTAGTAATAATAATAATAATGTATATTTAAATTTTAATAAAGCGACCTTACTAGCAGAAGCCATTCAAAGGCGCTGTACAAATAATATGTAATATAATAATACCCCAAATAATGTCTGTAAAAGCCCTGTAATGATTTAAAAAAGATAATAATTATTTATCTGTGAAGCGACCTTAAATAGGTGTTTTAGAAGAGACTTAAAATTTCAAGAGAGACGATTTCTAATATTTGCCGGCAACTTATTCCACAAAGTGGGGGCTGCAACACTAAACGCACAATTATCATATGACTTGAGCCGAGACACTGGCACCTGCAATAGTATCTGACTGGATGACCTGAGTTTCATTAACAACATATGGTAAAGTTTCTTGTTACAGACCAGTTTAAATAATGATTAATATCTCTGATTATAATAAATAGGATGTTCCTCCTGATATCTAATTAATCAGCTATATATATATATATATATATATATATATATATATATAGTGATGCTACCTGCTCACTGAATTAAATAGTAAGCTGTGACAGTGAAGGTCCAACAAATAATTAAAAGAACCCATCAGTGATCTTTCTCAGGAAAGTCTGGTGTCATTGTTCTGCCATTTTAGAAATAATAAAAGGTGCAGTTTCAGCAAATCACAAAAGAGTAATCACATTATAAATAAGTAATTAGAAAGACTTTGACAAAGGTTTCAACAACAGTTATTTAAGTTCCCATTTTCTACATTGAATTTAAACCAGATATTCTCCATATGTGCATAGACATGTTCTAATAGAAACTATGATCATACCCTGAATGGCTTGCCATATATTGACTCGCCTCCATGGCCAGTTCCTGTCGGATCTCCACCCTGTACAATAAAATCTTTTATCACACGATGGAAGATCGTCCCGTTGTAATATCCTTCCATACATAGCTGTATGAAGTTACGACAGGCTCGTGGTGCCTCCTTAGACCACAGCTCAATGTCAATATCTCCCACAGTAGTTTGTAACAGTACCTGCAAATAAAATAACAGTATTCTTGTGGTCAATAGCACATATTAATCACAACAAATAATAAAAATAGTTATATGACATCATTTTTAAATTGTTTTTTTCACTACTGAAAATATATTATTCCTCTTCTGTTAGCAATTTGCATCCATTATAAATGTGATAGACAGTTCTGATATATCAGCAGCAATATGTATAGCACTTGGTTTTATGTTTCATGGGTCCAAACTCCCAAAAATGTCAAACTAAGAATAATTATTTCTATATGGCATTGTTCCTTTCTTTGGATTAAACAGGGACACTGAGACATTTTGGTAGTGACCACAAACAGTGTATTTCAGCTCAAAATTAAATATAATCTTTCTGTGGGAGGTCCATAAAAACCAGAGCTATAGGGCCAGAATGGGTGAGATACTTTGATTTCACAGTGACTTGGCTGGGACTCGGTATATATATATATATACTGTATTCTTCCATGTATAACATGGGGTTGGGTTTCTTCCTGGAAGAAAGGTATTTCTTCCCTTCCCATGGGAAGAAATGGGTTTTTACTTGGAAGAAACTACAAAGGGATACAGTTTTCTAACAATGCAAACTGATATGATAACACTATCTCCACCCCACTGTATAAACAATTCACTGTTATGCCCCACTAACCACTGAGCAGATAGGTATGACTTCATGTGATTGAAATGGTGGTATTATTTGAGTATTATCCCCCTCTAATGTATTAGCTAAACTTGGGAAGTGTCACTTCCAATGACTGAAATCAATTGATTTAAATCAACCAACCCTGCAAGGTCTATTTAATATAACTGGGTTATCCAACCAAAATAACCAGACATCAAATGGATCAGCAATATTCTTGTTGACCGATTGACATAGATCAGTGGCATTTACTATTGGATGTAGTTGGTGAGCTAGATCTTTAACATTGCGGAAGATATTATAAACTTGTATATTCTGAAAGATGGATTTGTCAAATTCTTCCTAATAATCTTGGGAGATCTGTACATAGAAGCTGTCGTTCTTGACTATTTAAAAACAATAGCTATGCCTTCTACATGTCACCGGGGAGTTGTGGCTTGCAACTGTCCTTGTGAGCTGATAGAAGAGCACAGGGTTTATGATGATTACAGAAATATTTATTCACTTCCTTGATGTGTTTCATAATGGCTCCTGAATAGTAAATACAATTATTCTCAATATGTTGTTCAAAACGAATATATTTTGGTTTCTTGCATTTTTCCCCTAAGACAGATATGAGGACTATATCCTATTACAATTTAAAATAAAGTGCATATGTGTATGAATAGCATAAAAAACGTTGTTGTATATTTATCTTTGGGCTGAGCTGTCTTGTCAGTGGGGCCGAGCTGTCTGGGCCAAATTGTCACTTGGACCAAGCTGTTTAGCATTCACTTTCTTCCATTTCCTCCCAAAATGGAAGGGAAGAAAGTATTTCTTCCATAATGGAAAAACCCCTCAGTTTTTAGGGTGGTTATTACTGCCATGGAAGAAATATGCCAACCCTCATATACAGCGCATTCATGAATACTGCTCACCTCTTATTGATCAGAAAAATGTTGGAAAAATCTAGTCATCATAACATGCAAGAGAAAACGGGAAAATCTGCAGCTGGAGTTGGACATCATACGTTCAATGGTTCTTTAGGTGTTTAGAATATTAGTTATTATAACAAAATAATTGAATTATATGAAATGTATAATTTTATAAGAACTAACAAAGATATGCCTAATTATAGGCTAATAATATAAAACTTGCATTGTCACTGGTTTTACAAAGGCTATTTTTATTTTTACAACACAATAACAATCATATCATAGATGGACCATTAAGCATGAGCCATAATCCGCATAGATCGCATTCAATATGGGGCGTAATCAACGTTCCACATCATAACGTCATTCTCGTAGATCTAAATCTTTCTTAAATTGTAGGATCCATGACCATGGGCATAAAACATATCAGATTATTTAATACAACTTCATTAAAATTATACCAAAGGTATGTTTGGGGCATAATCTGTCCATCTCGAGTCTCTGATTTTCCGTTTCTTGAAAATTATGTTTGTTTCATGAAACACTCAAACAGTCTCAGAGTCTGTTTCGATGATTCTATTCTACATACCGTTATTATCGCCCATCATAACAAAACAGATATTAAACAGTTCAATAGACTTATTTTTTAATATACACTTATTGCAATAAAACACATGTTAATATCTTTACCTTGCCGTTCGTAGGCGGTTCCTGAATATATATATTACTCATATTAATTCGTTTAATGAACCTTACTAATGAGTTTACTATCACAAACACTCGCCAGATGGCAAACCTTAGTTTGATTTAAAAACGCAAGATGGCGCTACGCAGCTGTTTATTTATTAGCCCACATGAGAATTAGTTTTATAGTCAATTCATATTACAACATTAGTATAAATTATGATATTATTATTATTGTTATTATTATTACCAAAGACTGTTTATATATAAGCTCTCTACTACTACTACTATCATCATCACTACCATCATCATCATCATATAATAGAAAATGACCATTTCACGGCCAACCGTAAAACTAAGTATGATTAAAAGTGTTATTCTCCAATAAAACTTCTGAATTTGCTTTCCTGTGCGACCTGTGTTTGTGGGATCTTATATAAAAGCTACGTCCTGAGTGTGTCTTTTCCTTGCAGAGTAGCCCTTCGGCTATATTCCCTAAACAAATCAGACATTCTCTTATTATAAATACACCTAAACGTTATGATAAGAACAAACTCAACGATCAATTGGGCGAAGGGCATATTTGATTTGATTTGAATGAATTCACAATTCAGTTACATATTACATAATATCCACTAGTTGTAATAACTGAATAATATTAATACAAAACACTTTGAGCTAAACACCAAGGATGAGTTGATTTGAGGCGTTTAGTTTCGGGGGTTGGTTTCATGTGGGGCATAGGGCTGAGTGGCGTCTGTCAAGGTAAACGAATCGCATAGACCCGGGCCTGAGCTGGATTCGAACTCACAACCTATATATAAGATGAATTTTACATAGCATAAGCATAGAAAGTGTGAAAACGTTAGTATGATTCAGACATTAAATACAATAAAAAACATTTAAATACAAATATTGTTTATTAAGTCAAGAACAAATACAAAAACTCTTTTGCATTATTTATTTTTGTTGAAGAAAATTGGTAATAGTGTACTACTATTGGTAAAACATCATATATTTATAACATGCATCATTATACATGATAATATCAAATATTACCATATAACATTATTATCAATACATAATATATAAGGGAGTATATAAATTATTATTACTAACTCGGCAGAAGACCTCACCTGTGTTAAGAAGCCAATCTACTGGATCAGAAGATGCTGGTATATAAAATATATCTGAAATTCAAGCTTGACTAGTGATGGGTAGTTTTTGCACGGATCTTTTACAAGCTAAGCGGATCTGATTTTTCTGGCAGACACGATGTTTTGAGATAATCTACTATTTCAGCTTGCCTGACACCACGAGTCGTGGCTTGATCAAATATTTCAATCAGAGAATTGGAAAGACACGACGTTTCTTAAATGAAGACTGTTCGCTTAATGTTCTGTAAATCTGGATCTGGTACCACGTGTGCATATTTTTTTGATAATGGCTTCTCCAGATCCTGACCATCAGATTAAGTAAACCACTTATCTCGGAATCATCGATTTATTACATAGATTGTCCGAAATGCACGATGTTCCTCATTACTTCGTCAGTCTCTTATACACAGACTCCTTCAAGCCAAGAAGAACTTACGGTACATTCTATTTTAGTCCGAACTGCACAAAGGACACCAGTCATAACTCTGGCACCCTGAAGTCAATGACCAACAACCTTAAAGGGAGTTAGAATAGCAGTCAAATCTATAATATAAAATATTCCTGTCACTGGCAACGAGTTGATGTCAAATAACTATAGCACCAAGTTTTTCATTATTAATGTACAACAACAAGTGTGTCATGACAGCATAACCGGCATTATCTAAACAAAAAGTGAATAAACTGATCTATGGATCATATCCTGACACAATAAGCTATATCTTTTTCTTATAAAGGACGAGGTATAGGGTGAAATCATACTCATTTACGTGTAAGAAAGATTTTCCTGATATTTGTAAAGATTCGAATACTGGGAGTTAGAAATAATCCGGACATAAAATAAGACGAACCTAAATGACCCACTATCCCACAAACTGACTGACTGACTGACTGACTGACTGACTGACTGACTGACTGACTGACTGACTGACTGACTGACTGACTCACTCACTCACTCACTCACTCACTCACATACTAAATGTTAAAGGCCCTTCTAAATAATGATTTTGTTTCCATTATCTTAAAGAATTAAGCGATTTATAAAGGTTGTTTGAATAAATTCAAAAGGAATGATTTATTTTCTTTAAACTTTTTTTTCTCCACCAATCCCCGAACGGACCAGAGAACTTTCCGTACTGTCAACTTTGAGTACCGATAAAGATATTATTTTGTGTAGCTCAATCGTTCAAAGTTCTTCCCGAGAGAAATAAAGAAATGTAAACAAGATGAGATGCATCTGTATCGTTATGACTGTCTCCCTGGGAGTATCATGACATACGGCACTTAACTGGACGTCTGACATCTTCTAGAGGTCATAGAATCTCCGGCAATGTTTTACGACCTTCAAACGTCTGAGTAAACTCAATCGTGAGTGAGTAAATAACAAAATGAATCACGTACTGTGTATGAGGAAGTAGACCAGATACATGACGTCAAAGTGTTAGCTTTCCTTTTCTATGTTGTTATATGTCGTTATATAACATTCCTTTGCCAATATGTTATATTTTATCAGTAATTCGTCCTCGCTGGAACTTTGACATCTCATTTAGCGGATATTACAGGATGTAGATTTTGAGTGTGAATATGTTTTACGCCCTCTTACGAACGCACACACGCGCCCGAGCGCCCGCACGCCACACACACACACACACACACACACACACACACACACACACACACACACACACACACACACATTACTGTTGTATCAGTTATTTCTTAGTATGATATTTGTATTCCGTGGAAAATAAATGTCATAAATCAGCGAATAAATAAATGAGTGAAAGAAAGAATAAATGAATGAATCAGTGAATGAATCAAACAATCGATTAATTATTATATCTCTATCCATCCATCCATCCTATCCTATCCTATCCTAGCCTATCCATCCTATCCTATCCATCCTATTCTATCCATCCCATCCTATCCTATCCATCCCATCCTATCCATCCCATCCTATCCACCCTATCCTATCCATTCTATCCTATCCATCCTATCCTATCTATCCCATCCTATCCCATCCATCTATAAATCTATCAATCAGTGAACAAATATATTAATATGTATTTAATTAATTACTCGGCCAATCAATTAGGAAATATCTTAATAAATAAATAATAAACTTATATCATAACTATCAGGGAAAATATTCCTCGAAAGAAGGAAAAAAAACACGAACATTTCTAACGACATAACGAACGTCTATAGAAATAAAGATCAAAGAGACTTCCCGTTTACAATACGTGATCATCCATCGTGTCTCATTAACCTTCTCTTATGAATGATAGGTCAGCTGTAAATAAAAGGTGTCATGAAGAGGGGATCATCTTAGCCGAAAATCTGACAAAATGTGAATAATTTACTCGATAATCAGCAGATCCGAAAAGACAACGAATTACTTAATGACGTTGTCTGAATTACTGGATTTAATTTGATGACTTAAATTATTATTGATAATATACTGCATCAGAATAATTGCGTAAATAATTAACTGAAACAAAACACGGATCACTGTCGATGTTGTACGGGGAAAGTATGTTTCTACAGCTAGGTTAGGATCTCGAAAGAATCGTGTGAAGTTCTTGAACTTCACTTACCTGTCTCTACGACGTATAATACGCAATGAATTAGAAATAAAATCGTGTTATCTCATTTTAAAGGTGTCTGTAGCTTTGCCATATGATCTGTATCAGAGAATAACGGGATGTAGAATTCAGACCCGGTCGATCTTTTGTTTTGATATCAAGGACTTTTTGTTAACTTACTAAATACAGCTAAATTGTGTATAATGTTACATGCTTTGGAAAATATTAAAAATAATTTTGGTATCAATAATTATAACAACATTATCTCTTATTAGCCATTAAAGTCCAATTAATAACAAATCGTTGTTTTATTATTGGTCGTTATCACAGTAAGGTCAATCTCAATCCTAAAAAGGATATAAGATCAAGGTCAATCATAAAAAAGGTCGTATCTCATAGTAACCAAACGTTATGAGTTTTATAAAAAAAATATTGTTCTAAAAGGTAAGGTGAATAACATTAAATGTAATAAGAATTAAATACGATTTCATATAATAATGACATCGATGGATCAAACTATTCATTTGACGACAACATAAAAAATGCAGATTATGTGTTACTATAAATCTGCTTCACATTTAATGAACACATATGATCAAACACTGTGCCTGAGTAACTATTTCAACCTGTTAATATTGACAGGAGACAGGCCAATACTGTTTGGTGTAGCTTTATTGGTGCTCATGGAAAGATGATCCCAACTATCCAACCTGTCATAAACGTTAGACAATCGGTTGGATGCATAAGATGCTGTGTATTCGTTTCCAGATTAAGACCACTATTAAGACCAATGTTTGGGGAGAGAGAGAACTACTGTTCTTACTACTGGAGTGGTCTTAAGGGAAGTGCAAAGAAACGATAATGGACATAGAGACCAGAATATGAATGCAGTCTTAGGACCATTATAATAATAGTGACGTAATCATCCTAAGGCTATAGGTGTTGTTGATAATCCCACTATCACCCCCCCCCCTCTCTCTCTCTCTCTCTTAGTTGAGGAGCCATGGTTATAATAAACCTAAACCAAAATGGCTCAGTAGTTAAGAGGATAAACTAGGGACTAAATACTCACCATTTCGAATCCATCAATTGGTTGTTTGTTTATAAAATGTTCACTGGATTACTATATGCCATAAATTAGTTATTGATCGGAATATGATGAATATTTTTACATTCAAATCTATGAATTCATATCAATATTGTCTAATTATGACTATAACTTCTCGATTACAAATCACCATTTTGGACTGAATTCGATTTCAAGATACGACGATGTCGTTTATTGAAACGAGATTTTAAATATTTCCTTCAGCCAAGCCCCACACATTCACTAAGTATGATTATAATTACAACAAAAAGTATCTAAATTACTTGGTGAGGATGTGCCAACTGGTCCGTTATTTAATGGTATCCTCTCTCTGGAATAGATAATATATTCGGAAACCGTGTCAGTTGTCAGGATGGAAGGAATACTTATCTAATTATAGTTTCATGTCGAAATTAGTAAAACATTTAACTGTAACATATACAATATTGTATGATAAATGCAAGAATAAGAAATACGAAGTTCTGAAATGATTAAAGTTGGTTTAGGGATTTAGATTATTGCTGGCTGATTGCGTTATTTAACCTAGATGATAGCAGCTATGTCATAAGGAAAATATCAGTTAGGTATTGAATGAAACATCCCACACACGTTGAATACTTTGAGAATAGTTAGCCCTATCTAGAGATCTGTTGTGTAATTTATTCCCAATTGGACCTCAAAAGAGAGCGACTTGGATTTGAACTATAAGAAACTATGATTGAGAGTGTTACATCCACCGACCGAGAATTTGGTTTCGATGATAAATTTATTTCGTTTTAACTCTTCGACTCATCAAAGTTTTGCTTTCAATACTATTCTTTAACATAATTAACGCAGCAGTAAGAGCGTTAATGGTAATTAGTTTGAATAATTACTGACCTCATTCTGTCCATAAAAGGAAGAATTATTGGAAAATAATAGTCAATAACTTGGTGAATGTGTATAATTACTGGGATAATTACTTTGATGAGTCGAAGAGTTAAAACGAAGTAGAAGATGAGTGATTAGTTGAAATATTAGAAAACTGAAATAGAATTCAGTCAAAACAGAATCGTGACATTTAATTAGGAAATCAGTGGCTGAATTACAGAGCACTAGAGCGTGTTATAGACGTAATAAATTATTTTTTCTCACTAGTATTTGGCAAATAAAAAATAGTGTCAAAAACATCTTATATCTATAGATTGTCTAGAATTATCATCAAAATGTTCCATGAAGTGCTAATTTGATTAAAAACCATCTTCGGGATTGTGGGATATTTTATAATATGTCACGATTAATATGAACATAATTAATATTTTAGGTATTTATAACCTTCAGTCGTTATCATATTTTATATAAACCAATTAATAAATTGCTGGTTATAAATATTAAACAGACGATGGCTCAATGAGAAGCTAAGAGAACCATGATTGTCTGTCAGTCGGTCTGTTTGTGTTTTACATTAGTATAATTTGGTATATTTGGTACTAGTAATTATCTAACGAAGATGACACCATTTATGTTAACGTCAGATTAACGTTTATATCACGTTATCGCACAATTTGTACCGAACTCGAGCCATAAAGAAGCGTCGATTTGATCAATCGTGGCCGAGAAAGAATGGTTCTAAAAAGTTCTAAAGTTCTTGGATCTTGTATCAATGCTGAATTCGTATCATAAAAAAATGGTTAAATAATTGGTCGACATAAACACAATTTGTTTAGCAGGAACATGATTATGACAGTAATTGGATGAAAACTGATAACTTGACAGCGGATGACGATGATTGTCTCTTACTTACCACTACTTTTACTTGAGCGACAAATAAAAGAAAGAAGTGTCTTTTAGCAAGAGTTCGTGAACTTTCTCCCAACAAAGTTCTCTTTTGTGAAATAAACCTTCTCGAACGAGAGCTGATGTTTTGTATTACAGAAATACGATTTTTCGAGTGTTTTTAGTTGTCAGTCAATTGTTTGGTCACATATGTGTTGTTAATGTGTTTTTTTTGCATTATAAAAACAATTAAACAAACACCCTCAAACATCCTCCTAGAAACTCTAATAAAATTGTACACCATAATTGATGTCATATGATTGGTTTAAATGATGCTACTTGTTAGTGTATACTGATGACAGTAAATGATATATAATGTTATTATTATCTCGTATATTTATATTAGTTCTACATCTCGTCCACGTTCTATGATAACGCAGCTGTTCTATAATGAGACGCTCCTATAATAATAATTAATAATCAAAACATTTCTATTGCACCAACATCCTCAAAGAGAATCGAGCTCAGTGGCACACCTAGTGGAGGGGTTGGGTAAACTCATAGTCCGGGTACGATACAAAGTTCATCAACAAATGATCAGATGGAAAGGAAACTTAGGAAGGATAAGCGAGTCTGAAAAGGTCAGTTTTCAAATGGTGACGGAAAGAAACTATGCTATTTGATGACTTAAACATGTTCAGAGAGTGAATTCCAAAGAGTAGGAACAGCAACTGAAAAAGCACGAGTCACAGGATGAGTTTTAACCCTGGGAATAGTTAACAAGTCAAAACCAGATGAACGGAGCCCTCTGGGCTTGGGTGATAATGAAAGCATAGAACAAATATATGAAGGTTCTCCAGAAGACAGAGTTTGATAGGCAATAAATAGTGCAGAGTTTGAAAATGGTGCGAGATTGAACAGGGAGCCAGTGAAGAGATTTCAGAAGAGAAACAGAATGGGAAAACCGATGAGACCGTGTGACATCCCTAGCTAAGCAATTATGAACACACTGAAGTTTTAGAATATCCTTAGATGCAATGTTATAAAGAAGAGAGTTGCAGTAATCAAGCCTACTAGTGTTAGTGCTGTGACCTTTCCTACGTCCATGTTTAGTGATATGTCGTTATGAACTTTTAGCAGGGCAGTTTCTGCAGAGTGAAATTGTTTGTAAGCAGACTGAAAAGCATTAGACAGGTGATTGCATTTTAGATGAACATTCAAACGACAGGATACGGCTTTTTCTAATACTTTAGATATGAATGATAGATTAGAAATAGGTCTATAACTGTTTAAGTCATTGGCTGGTAAAGATGATTTCTTAAGAAGAGGGATTACATGGGCATGTTTAAAATGAGAGGGGAACACCCCGGAGCTTAGTGATAAATTAATAATCTTAGTAATTGGAACAATTAGTTTGTGAAGACAAGATTTTAGCAGAAATGTAGGGATAGCATCAAGTTCACAGGAGTTATTAGGGGATGATAAAATCAGCTTAGAAAATTCAGTAAATGAGGCTGGTTTAAACACAGTGATCAAAGCTTCGCGGTGCAAAGCTATAGATTGCCGGGTCGAATCTGAATGATATTGTGGGATATTTCCACAGGGACTCGCCACTCGGTCATATATTTCCCCGGTGTGACCATTGCCCTTTAACAAACCATTCACTGCTCACTCAATTTATGTTTCGGAAGGCAAATGGCGATATTGCAGATATTATGCAATATGACCAAGGTCTTGTGATATGGGGGATTGGTTATGATATAAGAGACATCTTACTGTACATCATATGGTGTTTACTATTATAAATTGTCATAAGACTTATGATATGACAGATGTCTTAGGATATGACATCTATATGACGTCTACATTTGGTATCGAGATTTAGCAATATATTCCCTGCCGACATTTTGTTCTGACATATAAAATCTATATGACAGCTGACATCTTCAGTGATCTATTCTATGATATCAGTTCTGCGATGTGTATAAGTGAGCTCCGATGTTGTTTATATTCTTTACCAGAATCTCAATGTTGTTATTTGTATATTTTATTTGTAAGCATCATTTATATCTCTCTCGATAAAGAAAACAATCTAAGTGCACAAATGAGGAAGTGACGTAATATTACGTCATACTAACATAGGTCACCATTATGGATTCTGTATCCAGATGTAGTAACGTTGATTTATGATTCTCTTTCTCACTCACCCTCACTCACCCTTGAAAAGCCAACTCACTCATTCACTAATTTTACTATCTTTCCACCCATCTACTCAATTTCCACCCCTAAACAAATGCACGTATTTTGCATACAGAACTCAGGTCCCGAAATACCTCAATTTAGCATTCATTTTTCCTTGTATTATAAAAAAGTATTTTCCTCAATTGTTTTGTTGAAGTAGTTTCCAAACATATTGATGGCCACAGAGTCCACTAATGAAGACAATAACTGCTAAAATAAACAACCACTCAATAAACATGTAAACGACGTAAACATATCATTTTCTATTATAATTAATATATAAATTAAACTGGCAAATTACATGTACTGTGGACATACAATTTATATCCACACCTATATGTCCACCAACCTATATGTTACTTGGCTACCCACTCCTCCAGTATATTTGTCTCGCGAATGTTTATGTTTTGGTTTAATTATCTATGTCTCTGTTGCCTCATCCCCTCCATCCTTTTCTCTCTTCATTCTTTCTTGGACATTCAGACCTTACCTGGTTAAAACATTGTCCTGGAAACCTCAATCCAATATTGTCGGATTTCGAATCTGACTCATACCTGTGTTTATCAGATATGTTTCCACGGGGAAAAACCTTTCGGCAAAATGTTCCAATAAATCCAACAGTGATTAAAATACAATAATAATCGAATTTCAATCTTATCTACACTTCTCTGCATAATTATTAATTCGATAACAGTTCAAGAATAAAATCATGTTGTAAATTTCACTTCGCTCTTAAAATAGTCCCGGAAACACAAAAGTCTTCAATGTAATTCAACTTTAAGGAACTCTCATCTAAAATTGTTACTGAAAAACTGTCTAATTTTATCACCAGACGAGACATTGTCTACGGGATAATTATTTCTTTAAACAGCTGTTTTCTTCCATTTTAGGATCTCATTTTTATTATTGTACGTTTAGGGAATCTTCTTCCAAATTCGAGTTGGAGTCAGATCTGTACTTATTATACTGCCACATCCGTTAGTGATTGTCTCTAACATACATTTTGTATTAATAACTTTTAATTCTCTATCAGAGTCGTTTAAAGTATCCTACATTCAAACACTGTTCAAGTTAAAGTGGCTTTAATTCGTTTAGCTGTAAATGGGCACAGCCCAAAGTATCTCCTCAACCAGTTTAATTGAAGGGTCTACATCCCTGTATAGTCCAGTCAAATTATGATTTGACCAACCACTAATTGCAATAGAAATGAAGTTGTGTTTTTCTGAAAGCTTAGGATCTACTGAATAACACACGAAGATTATAGTAAAATGAAATGAGTGGAACATTATTTATTTTTATATTGAATATTTTGACCATTTTATTTTCATGACGATTTCATGCAATCTAGAAATTGGCATAACTCTGTCCATGTATATGCTAAATAAGCATAAATAGTATCTTTATCCATGTTTTAATGGTCTATCTTACATTAGAAGCATGTTTCAAACATCTAGGGCAACTCCTTATATGGTAAAATGGGGCAGCTCTACCCCTTTAAGCGATTTGTCGTCAGTGAAAATCAGAAATTAGCATAACTTCCTATCACCATGATGTGTTAACATTTGTCGTCTAATTAGTATTAGAGATGTTCAACATCTTATCATTTGTATATTGACATCTATGGTATATCATATTTATGCAGATATTGTCAAAAAGAGTAATATTTGATTTAGCTGCTGTTCGTGTGTTATTATTTACTAATCTTCATGTATACTTCACATAAATTGGTGATAGTAATAATAAATATGAATATATATATATATATATATATATATATATATATATATATATCCAACTGACGTTGTTGTCATCATATTAGTAGGTTTTAGGGTGAGGCATTTCTATACCTTCCTAAACCCTTCCTATCATTGTTCTATAAACTTATATCACAACATTGTTCTTTTATTGACCTCTAACATTTTGTGATGACATTTAGATTTTCCTACATTGTCCTGTCGCCGAACGTTTTTTCCTGATGTGTTAGATAATGACGTCATTTCGGTTTAACCGGTTAAACACCTCTAGCATCCCGTTTACATGTGTTATACAAATATGAATAATAAAACTGTGAGATAACGTAATAATATAAACATTTACTTCACACGTAACTGATAAAGAAACAAAAAATATCACCTAACAGAAGTTGAACTTGGACTATAATGGCACACAGTCATTTTCCATCTGTCACCTCACAACAGTCAATTTCCAGGTCGACTCTTTCCTCACCCTAAAAGTGACAGGAAATAATTTCTGCAGATGAGTAAGATGAGATTAATAACAAAAACAATAACATGACATTGTATCTTTATTTGGTAGAAAGTGACTTATGCTGATATAGTAAATAAAAGGTAACATGAAGCTGACAATCTCGAGAGAGAGAGAGAGAGAAAAAATTATATTTAATGGATATTAATATATGAAGTAATGCTGTTACATTTGACACATCTGAGTATTTTAAATATTATCTCTCCCGTGGACAACAAGTTGAGTTATCAGATTGTGGATGGTGGATGGGGAGAAACTGATTTCAACCAATTATTATATAGGGAAATCAGTGTTTATTCTTTAAGTTGTTTTGTTTGTTATCCTTGTTTCATGATCACGGGTCATGAAATGAAACAAGACCGAAACCAATCAAGCGTTACGTCTAGTGAAATCTGGTCCTTCATGTAATCCGGTGCTGCGTTCATGTTACACGTTTATATGTGAAATTGCTTGTTTATAAGTACATGAAGTATACATGCATACACACACACACACACACACACACACACACACACACACACACACACACACACACACACACACACACACACACACACACACACACACACACACACACACACACACATATATATATATATATATATAAAAGAGTTAGATAATACAATCGTTTACATATTACATAATTGAGAAACAAAAAAAGTTATCTAACATAATTAGAACTAGGAAAGTCACTTCCCAGCTCAGAAAACAAAACCAGGTGGCTGTGTCCAATAGACGACAGCCAGGGATCTTTAATCCCAAACTTCAACAAGACAAGACTTCCCGACTGTCAATTTCCCGGGTCACTCTTTCCCTAGCCTAATAGTCGATATGCCTGTTTGTAAGTATATCATATATAATTATATAAATATATCTTAGTTCATTTATTTGTTTGTATTTACATGAGTACTGATTTGTATAATCTTTATATATAATAGCATTTAAAGGTAATAGCGACGTTTATTGTTCTGATAGTTACGGGGGGGGGGGGGGTATTCTTTATATTGGTTGTATGGTAGAAGAACGAATGATAATAATGATAATATTAAACCATGAAAGATCAACAGCGAGTCAACAGATCCGAACCGGAAATCAATCGGATTATAAACTCCCGTATTACCCATTGAACGTATGGTCAAATCAGGTAAATATGCTAAACAAAGTCCAGACAACCAATATGACGTCCCTTAATGTACATATGTTATGTGTGGACTACGATAAGTGGAGCAATATAATAACACCACAACACAATAGTATTTAATGATGATATGAGACAATTATTGTTTGAGATGTTTAAAACATATTTAATGCAAACGTCAACCCAACCACTTTTGTGAATCTTCAAATTAGCATAAATGAATCTGGAATAGGATGCATTTAAATAAGCATTTAATAAATCCATTCATTGATTTGTTTAGCCAATATGCGTGAGATACTCATCTCATATAAATAATAGTGCAATTGTTTCTGCTCAGACAAATATTATTCTGCATTTTGAAAATAGTAATTCTGGCTTTAAATATATTATGAAGTTTACACCTGCTAATACCTTATTATGCCTTCATTAACATTACCTATGCCATTGACATTATATATATATATATATATATATATATATATATATATATATATATATATATATATATATATATATATATATTTTTGCAACCTATATTTAATGCAAACATACTGTATATCTGGCACGTTTCCAAAAAGATTCCACATGTTTTTCAAAATCTCGAGAACTGTCAACGGATGATATTCATACCTGTAATTACAACCCCCCCCCACCCTGTCCATCATGTCTAGACACTGACACTGGTCTAATATAGATATACCAGTGTCTCTAGCAATAGTAATATGGTTGAGAGGTGATCAGTATAAAGGAAGATGTATAGTCACGAAATGGACCGTGTTTTAATACTACCTCATCATAACAGACTGTCTCTGGTATAAGTACAGTCTGTTAGAGTTATAACATTCCCCGGTAAATATAGGGTTTATAACACAGGGGAAATAATGGCCTTGTTTCAATGTTATCTTGTAACTCTTCATTCTGAACTACCTTAGTTCTACGTCAGTAATAGCTACCTATATGAGATGGTTATAACACCGTGAGTGTATAGGGTTATAGAGTGGCTTGGTAATAGGCAGTAGACGTGTGATAGCCGTCCTCGTCTTTGGCGTTATAGGTTAGCCAACACATACATATATAACAATATAGTCTTTCTATGATAGATATGTGTGCATGTGTGCGTGCGTGCGTGTGTATGTATGTGTAGTGTGAAATATTTCTCTTCTGTTGCCGTTTTTGTACACTTGGTAGACTCACTCACTCACTCACTCACTCACTCACTCACTCACCACCACTCACTCACTCACTCACTCACTCACTCACTCACTCACTCACTCACTCACTCACTCACTCACTCACTCACTCACTCACTCACCCACTCACCCACCCACCCACTCACCACTCACCACTCACTCACTCACTCACTCACCGAAACAGTAAATGATGTGTACTAGCAGTCGGGAGATAGAGTTGTCATTTCCAATATGATATTTGTGTGTGGAATGGGTACTTGAAGGGTTATCATTGTAGCCGTACTTCATATTGGATGGTGTGGTAAACAAGAGACTTTAGATGTTCTCAACATTTATCTCAAGGACATGATGGTTAGTGTAAGAGACGACAAGTTATCATCACCAAGTCGACTTTGTATTATACAATATGTCGGTAGGTCTAAAACAGGACATGATGCTTAATAATAACAATAATCTAGGTCTAATAATAGTCCGTCAAATGTGCTGTATAAATGTGTTGTACAGTGAAATATGCATTCTTTTTATCAATTAATCTAAAAAAAGGACATTCAAAGCAAATCAATAATTTAATTGTTTTAATAAAGCTACATTATGGCACACACACACACACACACACACACGCACGCACACAACACACACACACACACACGCACACACACACACACACACACACACACACACACACACACACACACACACACACACACACACACACACACACACACAACACACACACGCACACACACACACACACACACACACACACACACACACACACACACACACACACACGCACACACACACACACACACACACACACACACACACACACACACACACACACGCACGCACGCACGCACACACACACACGCACAACATTTGTGTATGATGCTGGAAGATCACGTACTTGTACGGGTCAATGTATGTGATGAGATCTAAATAGCCAGGAGTATTATATATAATTTTTCCAGTAGCTTTCATCATCAGTTGAGTAGTTCGTGGGCTACATTCGTCAACAAAGAATCATCGCAAATTAGAACAGCGATCGTTATAATGATTGGCTACCGAGGTCAGCGGCAAGACAAAGGCCTCGCTTCTCGAGAGAACGATCCCGAGTGGGTGAGTACTTTGTTTAGACCAGGTGCTAATGAGGTATCGCCGACGGGCGACTGACTAGGAAAACATCTCACAAAGACCGAGATGATTGGGGTTCGAAACAGAAATTGGAAATCTACAACGAACTGCTTTAACTACTGGGCTATTGGCCAGCCCTCGAATGATGTTTAATAGCGAATGATCAATCTTCGTTCTTCACTAGGGTCTTGGCTCTCCTATATTTAAAACATTCATAGTTCGGATACAACGCGGCTGATCTAAGGATTTGGCTTTGATTAGAGCTAAAAGCCCTAAAATATTCACGTCTTACATATAAATCGTTTGGTCCCTTATAGTCCCCTATCATCACTCATCGTTTCCGGTGATAAAATGTATTTTTTTAGCTGCTAACGTAAGCTAATAACTCAAAATGGTTCATTATATCTTCAGATACGTTTTATATCTCACTCAATCGGTGAGAAAATTAAAGATCAACAGTTCGATAATGGGCTCGAGCTGATAATCTCACATTTCTCAAGTACACCCTATTGCCACAGCGACGCCATCTCACAATTTCCAGGATGACACAGAGTCCGGCTCTCTGATCCATGTGAAGAAATTATGCTTCATCGTCGAACTTCACGAATAAAACTTCGACTAAAGATTTGAGAGATATGGCCGCGAAGCGTTTGCAAGAGGAGAGATATTCCACAAACACAGGTCTGAGCTGATTTCAAACCCATAACCTAGAAGTTTGCTGCACAGTGCTATAACCACTGCCCCACTTCGAAAAAGAAGCCGACGATTGTGGTTAGTAATGTTAAATTTTGATGACACCAAAACTCATCCCCAGCTTAATATATTGATACAGATGTTATATAGTTTAATGGAGATCGAAGGTACATTAATCATCTAACACCGAATAAACTGGATCTCATAACTATAGTAATGTTATCTTACGGAGTGGTGTATGTCACAAATATATCTCTTTTCGGTTTGTTTGTCTGAATGAGTTACTTTGAAGTCTGATCTTGTCTGGATAGTGTTTGAACTACGAAGGGATTGGAAAAACTTATCGCTGGATAGTGAGATGGACACGAATTGTTTATTTATTTTGAAGGTTCTACACGAAAATTAACGTAAACTTTCTTATTGACTAATAAGATTATCTCATCATTGCTTTTACTGTTCAATATATATATATATATATATATATATATATATATATAATATATATATACTTAGTCTAAAATATATTTCTCATCAGCGCGTCTTTATTATCTTACAAATCATCATGTACTGTTTATGTCATAATGTAACCACAAAACAACATACCATGTAGAGTACATCAAACATTCCTCGTGATGTTCCGCTGTCTGCTAACTGTCACTATGTTACGGAGCCAGTTGTCTGAAAGAGAACATCATTACAGAGAAGATATAAATATAGGTTTAGCAATCAGATGAAATACCGTCGAATAATCCCGAAGACGTACATATACTACCGATATATACTTATCCCTAGGCAGATAGGTAAATGCCAGTTCTGGATAACCGATCCAGAAATCTATATATTGAATGGGTTAAACACATAGGTACGACATTTACTCTGTGATAATACAATGTTCGGGTGACTTTATGAGCTTTTTATACACGGTGTATCGCCTTCTAACCAGTAGCTTAAACAATACGTCTGCTCTTCTAACATAATTTTTACGTTGTCCTTTGCTGTGGTTGTGGCTGTTGATGTTATTTTTGTCATATGTAGCATTAAGTCTACTTTCATCAAATATCAAAGAAGTCAGCCGATTATTTGAGATGTAAGCGTGCCAGAATGTTGTCAACATGACGAGCTTTCGAACATTAACGAGGTCAAATTCATTCCTGTTGACGACATTGCTTGGAACTTGGTGCACAGTACCACAGGACATGCCATTTAGCTACTGCAGTGTACGAAATATATTTAAAAAAAGTGTTGACAGAGTGCCAACAAAAGTATGCTCGTCATTATATAAATGCTTTTGTTTGTTGGCTAAAGATATATTGGTCGTCATTCGTCGTGAAATCTAACCTAAAGTCAGCACATGCAGGAAATTGGAAGGTGCCGAAAACTGGCCCGACGGAGAACTTATTCGCTGTATACATAAATAGAATGGCTCAGTTTTCACGATCTTAAACGGCATACCTCCTTTTCTGGTATAAATTCACGATTAGTTATCGCAAATATTTAAACAGTTAACTGTATATATACCTGCTTTATTCAAATATTTAGAGGAAAAAATCGATATATTGATGACTGCGTTCAGGTCGATGCTGTCAACATGGCGTACGGTGTACTACACGCTAAGCTGCCCCCTTTCGGCAGCCTACGGAGCTACGAGTCATTAAAACTTGTCATGTGAGAAACACTCGTATAAATATTCAATATAAACACACACGTATCTATTTCTTATTTTATGTACCTGTTATTTACGTTATAATTGTTCGAACTTAATTATAATACATTCTACAATAACCCATTTCCGACACAATGGCGGTGTACTTCGGCTTGGTTTTTGTAGAATTGTTTCTTTGTATTTTATAATCATTTATTTTGTTATCGTTGTTTTTCTTGTTGGTGATGATGCTATTATTATTATTATTATTATTATTATTATTGCTGTTGAATGTTTTGTCCACATCTTGTCAGTCAACAGAGTTCTAACTTTACCACGTTTTATTATATATTATGCTATAACTAAAGTCTATAGACATTAATTATCTAATGTATCATTATGTTGTTTATGTTGTACTATTTATGACCATTATGATGAAGATTATAAATCTAGAGCTAATTGAACATCATAAGATAATAGTCAGTAATAAGAGAGATATGTGTGGTGTGATGTGTAATTGTGTGTCTGTGTGAGATGTGGTGTGATGTATTTGTGCGTGTGTGTGTGCGTGCGTGTGTGTATGTGTCTGGTGGGGTGGTTGGGTATATATAAGTGTATGTGTGTGTGTGTGCGTGCGCGCGCGTGCGTGCGTGCGCGCGTGTGTTGTCTCTCTCTCTCTCTCTCTCTGTCTGTGTGTGTGTGTGTGTGTGTGGTCTCTCTCTCTCTCTCTCTCTGTCTGTGTGTGTGTGTGTGTGTGTGGTCTCTCTCTCTCTCTCTCTCTTTCTCTCTCTCTCTCTGTCTGTGTGTGCGTGTGTGTGTGGTCTCTCTCTCTCTCTCTTTCTCTCTGTGTGTGTGGTGTCGTGTAGTGTGGTATTTTTCGGTGTAATTCAATTCAGTTTATATTATTTATTTCAACATTCATATTATAACATTTTAATGACATTCAAAGGCACATATAATATTGAAGAGTAGGATGTTTGAAGCATTGCTTATATTGTGCACCACCCCCCTTTAAGCATGCCTTATTATGATATGGTATGGTATGCTATGGTTTTTAAGAGCATGGAGTAGCGTTGAATATTATGGTATGGTGCTGTGTAGTGTGGTCTGATGCGGTATGTGTGGTATGGTATAAGTGATAGGTTAGTTATCGATCGTAGAATATCGAGAATAACGACAAATCTGGAACCTTTCATCAAAACTCATCTTCTAATAGATCCAGTTTGTCCATCTGTCTGTCTATCTAACTATCTGTCTAGATATATGACAGTCCGTCTAGCTATCTAAATGTCTCTCTCGATATCTAAATGTATGTCTGGATGGCTGATTATCTGCGTGTTTTGTTCACTGTCTGCCTATATATCTGATGGTGTCTGTTTTGATATCTGATTATACGACTCAGTACTTATGTGTCTCTATCTTTGTTAAATCCAACTTGTCTAAATCGATGTTGCTTACGAGAATATTAAATTTCAGGTTTAGACACGTGACAGGTCTTCACTGTATCTTACAATCTGATGTTCAGTGACATATACGGTCGTGTATTAATACGATCATACACGTTGATACGACAGTATACAATAGAAGGTCAACAACTATACATTACCTTTATACTGGATCGAATATTCATCTTAGTCTTTACAACTGTCAGACACGGTACTGGATCACCTGGTATTAGATTTCACTCAAAACATTTCACCTTTCCTCACGTTTCCACAAATGATTTTTTGATCGGACTAACTTAAAGGTCAAGGCCAACACGGGCTTGTTTTGATAATTATGATAAAAAGGACGCACGATTATTATATATTAAAAGTTTATTTGTACGAAATAAGTTAATGTACATTATTTAGTTTTGTCTTTGATCAAGATGTAGTCGAACGAGCTGATGGCTAAAAGTAGAATTAATGTGATGTGTGTGTGTGTGCGTGCGTGCGTGCGTGTGTGCGTGTGTGTGTTGATGCGTGAGGGGGAGAAATATTATTAATTTATTGTTGCGTCAACCATTGTCATAAACAAGACATTGTCAATGTTGACATTATCAACATAATGACTCTTTTTATCTATCTATCTATCTATCTATCTATCTATATATCTATCTATCTATCTATCTATCTATCTATCTAATTAACTATCTATCTATCTATCTATCTATCTATCTATCTATCTATCTGTCTATCTATCTATCTATCTATCTATCTATCTATCTATATTATCTATCTATCTATCTATCTATCTATCTATCTATCTATCTATCTATCTATCTATCTAATTCTATCTATTTATCTATCTATCTATCTATCTATCTATCTATCTATCTATCTATCTATCTATCTATCTATCTATATTATTATTATCTATCTATCTATCTATCTATCTATTATCTATCTAATTATCTATCTATTTATCTATCTATTATCTATCTATCTATCTATCTATTTATCTATCTATCTATCTATCTATCTATCTATCTATCTATCTATCTATCTATCTATCTATCTATCTATCTATCTATCTATCTATCTATCTATCTATCTATCTATCTCTGTTCTTCGCCTATCAAGTGCTGCCCAACAATGATAACATCCTTAAGTCATCGTCTTCTATAAATCGACCTAATAACTGTCAACTGACTAGATTAAAGTCTGACACCTTGACTCATCCACAATTCACCTACTTTAAGAAGATCTCATCGATTGAAGATGTTGTTTATGATGATGACTTCCATATCAGTGTCAAGGTGTCCAGGTTCACAATAAACAAGGTGTCATTGTCGTTCTAACCGAAACAATGAAGACATCGTTTGGATCGCCGCGGCGCATTTATCTCGCGTTAATTACATATCTGAGGCAAAAAAATAAATGATGGGCCGTCTTCTTGCATCCGACTTTCTGAATGTCACACAACAGATTCCGTTGGTTGCTCGAGTTTTGTCACGTGACGATGACGTACGCAATCTAAGTGCACCTCGTATTTATTTGCGTACGTTAATTAAATGAACGTTTAAAAGCTACACCGTCTCGTTCTAACTGATAAATACTTACTTAGAAATAATCCTAAGTTAGTTTGGTTAACAAACGGACGTCTATGTGGAATAATTACTCCGACGAGAGAGTGGATGTTCAAATTAATCGTCGTTTATTTCAAATAGACACCAGTCTACACAGGTATTAAGATTCCACGTCATCGAACAGGTAGCCAATGTAGGTTTTCACAATAGGAGTGATATGATAATATTTTCAGTTACTATGTGAGCTGCATCCTGAAAAGGCGATTTACGTTATAATGAGATATGCCGCGTAACAGAGAGTTACAACAGTCTATACGAGATTTAACGAAGACATGGACTATAGTAAGAAGTGTTCCTTGTGTCCAGAATGCCTTTAAACATGTTCTTATGTGACATGTTCATACATATTAATACAATCGTCAAGAATAACTCCTAGTTTTTTTACTGACCCATTTGTTGTAATCGAAGAAGCGCCCATCTGTAATACTGGTGTTTTAGGGACTTAATACAATGTGGTGATGCCAAATATATCATAATGAGTGATCATAGCCCATGTCCAGTTAGAAACGGTTTGTTTTTATCTCTTATAATACGTTCAGGGTGTTTCTAAATACAACAACTAGACGAACGCCATGGATTATATGAACAATAGATGTATCATCAAGTAGATCATGCGTCATACTGAATTATAGATTCCAGGAGGAAATAATTCGATAATTAAAAATTCCATTATGATATTATTGCTTTATGGAAATGTGCGAATGAAAACATCAGCAGACAAATTAGTGGACTGTCGGTGGTGGGATAAAAACGTGATATTTATCAGCAGCTCGGGTATAGTAGAGTACCGACTAAAATACTGATTTATACGGTCACCGGCCATTTTGTCTTGTTGTTGTTGATGTTGTTGCTGTTGTTGTTATTGGTTTTTTTTCAGACAGTTATGGTTTATTAATATTTTCCGTTATTATTAACTTACCTTTATCAGAATGCGGTCACACCTGAAGCATAAAGATATCTTCTTTCTTCTCTCTATCATTACTTTGTTAGTGTTTGTTGTTGACATTGCATTATTAAAGCGCAGATGAAATGAGATACAAATAGAGAGAACAGCGGGGGCGGGGAGGGAGGGGAGGGGGACGGCGGAAGGAGGGAAGTAATTAATTACCGAATATTACAAATTGAATTAAATAATTTTTTGTTTACGTCCGCTTTTAATTTAATGGATTTGGCGAGAATTATCCTATAATGTCGTGTTAAACTGGCTTGATAAATGTCTAATAAATTATTTAAAAAAATAGGTATTCTTGGATAAATAAGAGTAATGTAGATAATCGAATACGAAGCGCATGATGATTGAGATTAAGCTGATCTTTAAATGAACGTCTTTAAAATACGTGAAAATATGTTCCGTGATTTTTCTTCAAAATAAAAGACAACTGACGTCATTAAGTCAGTTAATAACAAATAAACAGAAGATACAATATTAAGGATCTCGGGTACATCGATGACATTAGATTAAGAGATAATGAGGATCAGATGTTATCTTGTTTTTACTGTTATCGATACTTGCATTGATAACAACACACTGGCGCCTCCCTGGTCTAATAGGTAGAGCGTTGGATCACGGGTCACCAACACCCGTGTTCGAATCTCGGCGTGGCCATATCTGAAGGATGTTTCATCATTTACTTCGATTCATTACCTTTGGGGGTCGCTCGGCCCATCCAGCCTGCCATGTGCATACAAGTGGCCGTAAAACATCAATCATCAACTGGAACTGAAACGAATTGATAACATCCTATGGATATCTACGTAGCACGATTGGGTTAATTTATACAAAACTTTCAATACAGATAATTGTCCACGTTATTTTTCGGATTGAGAACAATCAATATTTGTTAATCTTAAAGTAAAACTATGTACACTTTACATACACTTGACGAAGAATGCAACATATTGTTCCAAACCCTCACGGTACATAACTGAAAGAGGAATTTGTTTTTCTGACTATAATAAGAGGGGATTTTGTATCTAATTACGTCGAGCTTATGCGTTGCTTCGAACAGCACACCCTGCGCGTAGTACACTTAATCCTGGAAAAACGAAGTACACTTAATCCTGGAAAAACTTAGTCGCGCACACAAAATATACAAAAATATTGCGAAGACTCTCTGTGTCCAAGTCATTGTGATAATATGCTGACACACCACCTACCGGCCATTCTACCAACTATTGACTAGAGTCGATTATCACCAAAACAAACCCCATTCCAGTAGCGGGATGGACTTGTCTGCTGTTTCCGAAATCGGGTAAATCCAGACTCGTCCAATACAGGATAAACTGCACTCAGGTCTCGGATACTGACTAACAACAACAACAACAACAACAACAACAACAGTGTAGATAATCGTGTTTATTCACATTAAATGATGTAAGACTATAGACAACTGACATTATACACATTTGTAGCTAATGATACGTCTTATCATCATCATCTGTGGCTATTTTGACTTTCCACGCATCTAATGACCTTCTAATGACCTTCGAATGATCTCGACAACGAGCCAACTTTCTCGCTTTCGAATTAACCATCTGACTAGTGACGTCATAAACTTTAATCAGGAGAATCCTGTTTACTAGGTGTCGTCCTTGACCCGAAAACTCTTTCCGCCGGAAGGGCGGCCTAGTAACAATGACGGTGACAATGGCGGCGCGTTCTTATTACCGTCTATCGGGGATAAACTATCCCGATAGACGTCTGTTTTTCTCTGGATCGCATCCAATATAATCCGGATTAGCGGAACGCCACCAAACGGCGCTGTATCCGAGATAAGATCCGTGGCGCGAAAATCGATCGTTTACAGAGGATTGGAGAGAGGGATAGGGGAGAGAATCGGAGGGGGGGGGAGATCGTCTATGGATCGAGTTACAATTCGATCCCGTTAAGGTTAATCCTGGCTACACCTTACTGAGGACTGAGACGTGTTTCTGAGCGGATAACGACAGATTAATATAAAGTTCTCGTTTAAAGTTTATCTGTCGTACCGGTAACATACAGACAGACCTTAAATTGACTACATATCGGATGATACTAAATTAGAGGCCATTATGATACAGAAACTGTTGTGTGATGGTATTGTATGTTAGAAGATATGTGGAAATAAAGGAGAGGGTGTTCTTTGGATATATATATATATATATATATATATATATATATATATATACATTTCAGATCATCCTTGACAGTTCATCAGTACTTCGTTATATACAAGAGATAGTTACCCAACAGGTGGTGTTTAGCTGTCTTCAATATTAGATCACGTGACTATATAATATAAGATGAAAGATAAATATCATGTGTATATTATAGTATTTTAGATATTAGATTAAGACGTAAGTGAGGATTAAACGGTTAAATATACACATGCACGTACATACACAGACACGCATGCTCGCGCGCATGCACACATACGCAGACACACACGCGCGCGTGGGCGCGCGCACACAGACACACAAAGATGAGATTGGTTTATTTAAGCAACAACTTAACACAGAACTAGCATAAATAATCTTCTTAGAGTACCTGTCTCTTTCAGTACATTATCGAATAAACCCCAACTCCACCCCCATCTCTCTTATAAATAACAAAAGAGTCCTAATCCCAGAGTATTGTACTTTACACGAAAAAGTAATATAACCCCCCGCGGCGCTAAGTACATAATTATCGAATTGTACGCGGTGAATAAAGATGTTTTCGCGAATAGAATGACATTGGCTTAACACGTTCGATTGTGAAGATGAACTTCTTAAATTGTTCAATTGTTACCCGTAAATCTTCCCGGTGGATCATCTACACGATTCATTAAATATTACGAAGTGTACAGTCCAACTCGACCCAATCGCCGACGTAGAGTCTCGCCGTGTCCCATAGAAGCTCGACGTATTCGATGTTGTACGAGATTTGTCGATGTTTTCCGAATCGCGCGCGACTCAATCGTTTTTAATCACGTCATCGTCGCCTGGAGATAACCGATAATTATTTATTGTCATGGCTTCCCTATATAAGCCGCTAATATTGGTCTCGTACAGACTCGGGAATCATCTTGTCCCAATTGTATGTAATTACGTGACGGTTTGAAAATGACGTACTCGCCACAACCATTTATTCCCAGAGCTAATGGGGCGCCCCCTGTTGGTCGGATTTGCAGTAATCGATTTCCCATTCGGTGCCCCATTCAGCGGCCGTAAGAAGTAACTGATTTGACACGTTTTGGCCTCGTACTCGCTGACGCTACAGGCTTCCATCTGCTGCTGTAGCTGCTGTTGCTGTTGCTGCTGCTCTGTAGTTGCCGGTGATAATGGCATATAATGGCAGCTGTGGTTTATACGCCCATATAAGGAGTCTGTTATGTCATGAGTGCGCCGAGAACGGAAAGACCCACACATCGACATATGTAGCTCTCAAGCCCAGCATAGTGCAAACACAAAGCTTCATGCACTAACCATGCACTAAATACGAAGGGTTATTTATTTTTTGATGATACACGGATGGAAGCTACACTCTTATCTTCTTTGCCATTCGGGATCTAGTCTGCTACTCCAGGTTCGAATCCGATTGTGGCTGGTAGAGATGTGAACAAAACTTATTTCAGTTTGGACATTGATGGTAAGAAGACAGGATTAAACAACCGTCAGACAATATGAGCTCGAGACTGATAACATCATACGTAATATGTAATGTAAACAAAACTATCGATTATCTTGTGTTTACAGTTAGCATATCAACAAACTATTTATCGGATTAGAAATAATTTATGGATGTTAAATACTTAAAGTTTAGTCATCATCAAGAATAGTCTGATGATTGATTAATTGATTGATTGATTTTTGGATGTCAATGAGCATCACGACAACAATAATAATAACAATAACAATAAGTAATAATAATAATAATAATAATAATAATAATAATAATAATGAGACGAAAGGTAGATGTAGCCATCACTGAGTACATCGGCGAAGAAGACGGAGATTGTCTGTAGTTTAAATGCTTCATCACTAGAATTAATTCTAGGTAGATTAAAAATTTGTAATTGATGATATAAATCTTCTATTTCCTGACTGGATGATAATCGGAACTTTATACCATCCCATGATCTGATCACGGATCTCCAATCTATCGTACATAGTGTCCAAGGTGTCACGCCTACTAACATGCTCTTCCACTACAATCAATTAAAAGTTTATTAAAATTATATATGTATATAATGACTTTTGGATCCCATTTTATATTTCATGTCATAATTGTTGACTGTATAGTGAGAGAAGTCATCAATTCTGTGGCCATCGATAACCACATCGTATTTACAATCAGGTCTTAAGTGTTGCCGAGTCATTGTGAATAGTTCAGTTGAATTGTTGCCTCGGTGCTGGTTAAACCTGGAACATATGGCTGAAGAGCAACCCCATCGGGAAACATCCCACAAATATAGGCATGTGTTTAAATGTTGGAACATAAATTGTATTGCTCTCAAATATAACAGACGATATATTATGTTATACAATAATTGATTTATTTAATGAGTCACGAATTCGACGTTCATGCCTGAAATGGTCCACCCCAAAGCTGAAAAATGTTGAGTCCTCATTGTTGAGTGGATGAGGATTTATAAAACAACATTTGGTCCTAAAGTAGACATTATTCTCTTGAATCCCGAACCCTATAGCCGTTAATCGTCCAGGATGAATAACGCATGGATAGGATATATTCAGCCGGACGCTGGCTAACAGTGATCCAGGACAATATCAAAACAGTATTATTGGAGCTATTCGATTGCGGGTTACCAGTAGATAAGGTGCATCTTATTCGCCTCATCTCCATCTATCAGCGCTAAGATCTCAGATCAGACATCTTCCACAAAGCGAAGTCTCTCCATCGGCCATAATGATAAGCTTCTTTAGCGGGAGCCGTCTGGATCAACGGGTCATCGTATCATTCTATTTGTCTCCGGTCTTCTCGGAGAGTCAGGTACACACACGCACGCACACACACACACACACACACACACACACACACCACACACACACAGACACACACACACACACACGGACGCACGCACGCACGCACACACGCACACACACACACACACAGAGGGCTTTTAGCCAACGAGCACCGAGCCAAGTTTAAATACATAGCCGATGGTTGTAACATAACATAATACCGTTAATTGATAGTTCAGTATTTGAAAGAAGATTGACGGGAACTGGATTATAACAATAAAATTATGAAGACAAAAAACTTAGATATTAAGTGAAGATTCCTCGGGTTGATTCTATTATCGTCCCGAAACGTAGAAAGATATCAACAGAAGAAGCAATTAATATTGACAGCATCCTGTCGGCGAGCTGATGTTTAATTAATTATGCCAAATCTCGGCTAAGACTTAATTGCTGTCTGTAGATATAGACCATATACCAGCCGCTAGTATTTGTTATTTAAAAAACACACCTTTTTTGAACGAGTTAGAAATATAAAAAAGTCTACAATCCCGAGAAGGATCTTATATTAAGAGGGATCCAGTTCCTGTTGAGGACGATGACGATGCGAGCTTCCGCATAACAAATTCCGATCTATCACTCTAGTCGTCGTGCATATTGTCTGAGTCGTTACCACGTGATGACGTGATGAGAATTCCAATTCTCGTGGATCAAATACGTCTGAGATAAGATCGGAGAGAGACGAATGTCGGCTTGTTATCGTGATCTACTTGGGCCAAGGATGGAGAGACAACGAGGAAGGGATTCTTCTCCGGAACGCCGGGACTGGCGTTCTCCCCCCCCGCCCCGATAATGGCCGCCTTGGATTGGCAGGATTCGATCACGTGGACCGGGGTCTTATGGCGGTAATCAGATGGGTCAAAGGGATTGTCGCGTCCTTGACCGTTCGGCGGAGATGGTAACGTTTCCGATATTAACGTACGTCGAGCGGTTCGTGGCTTTGTCCCACGATTGACACGGCTCTTTGAACGTTGTCCAGATTGTCATCGGCCCAGATCATTCGATGATGGACTAGTTGAAGGTATGACCACCGTCGTGACCTTATATACGGAAAAACGTACCTAACCGTGTTTTAATTGTAAGCTGATGGAATCTACGATACGATGACCATTATAATTATTTTGTGAACCTAGACGATGCTCGTTAATCAACATAATAGTGTAATGTCTCAGTCGTGTACGGATGATAACACACACAGTTCTGTAAATTAGTCAACTAGTCATTCAAAGGATTTCTTGTGATGTTAGTGCAAGATAGAGAGACAGAGATAGATAGATAGATAGATAGATAGATAGAGAGAGAGAGAGGAGAGAGAGAGAGAGAGAGAGGAGAGAGAGAGAGAGAGAGAGAGAGAGAGAGAGAGATTGAGAGAATGTGTGTGTGCGCGCGTGCGTGTGAATAACTGATACATATCTTGTGTAATGCACAGCGGTATCGTCGCAATTAATCCAATTCCCATACGGTTCTAAACATAACAACATTTCAATCATAACAAAGAACCATCTTTTAATTCGAACCATGGATACTAATCCAATCCCGATAACGACTTGGATAGATGGAACACCTCAAAAGAAGTGAGAGAGGTGTGGAAGATTGCCGATGTAACACTGAATAATTAACAAAACTCTGGATATTATCGAAAATTGATCAGTTTCTAATTGTTATACGGAAACAAAAGGGTTAATATAATGTAATCTTTTTTGTTTTAGTTTTGTTCTTGATTCTGGAACAAATCTGGGATATCGTTCTAACTGATTAATCTCCGGAACGTATTAATTTAAACTTCGACAACTCCCATAAAGGAGCATTTTCTCACTGATCCGGATGACTCTTAATATCGCTGTGGATCAGAGGCTGTCAGGGAAACAGATGATTAATTTCAGCAATTTATTGATACTATTTTTCTGTTGAATATGGAGATACACAAGAGAGTTACGTAAACAATTCAGGTATATTGGAACTGAATATATAGATAGATAGATAGATAGATAGATAGATAATTTGTGTGTATGCGTGTGTCTGTGTGTGAGTGAGTGCGCGCGTGTGCATGTATGTGTGAATGACAAAGATACCACATGATACGATCCAACCACCTGTAACGAAAACAAACGTACCTGTAATTAATACAGGTTCCGAGCGACACAGTCATTATGGGATCAAACGGTACACTTTTTACGGGGAAGAAAGTGCAGGCATCACGTTAACTGCCATTAAGCACGAAGTCTGTGTGTGTGTGTGTGTGTGTATATATGTGTGTGTGTCAACGAGTTATACGACTATATATCTGTCTAACTGGCCATTATACATATGAGATGGTAGAACTCCAACATATGGAAGTAAGCACGTGTATCCTAAAGTGGACAGCCTTAATAAATAATGATTTTCTAAATAAACGTTAATACAGTAGTCGAGTTATGGAGGCAATTAAGACGGAGACATCTGAACAAAACCTGTATGTGTCAACATTCTGGTGTATGTCAGTAGTTGGTTACTGTATACAGTGTGTAATGTGTATTGGTCGTATGTGTGTATATTATGCTAATAATAAACAGGTTATTATCTGTAGTCGCTATAGTAATATGTTTACATTGTTAAACGATTGGAACATATTTTTGTTATTTATATAGAGTTATATAGAAAGCTTCATCCATTACCACATCAGACACCTCTTTGATAATGATAAGAAAAATAATAATAAACATTACTACTGTTGTTATTATCATTACTACTAGTACTCCTACTATTATTAGTACTAGTACTAGGACACTCCTATAGTACCTAGTACCTGGACCAGAGGACTGGACTGAAAATGTCCAATTCAAGATACATGTACTAACCAAATAAAGTTAATTGAATATGTGAGATATACACTTAATTTATTATTAATTTTTTATCAGGTGTCGAGGTTAAACAGAACACTTATTAAATACTACTGCAACAAGTAATAATAATAATAATAATAATAATAATAATAATAATATAATTAATAATAATATTATTATTATTATTATTATTACTATTAACTAAAACAACAACAACGCCAACAGCAACATCATCATCAACAACAACAACAACAACAGTAATATTATTATTATTGTTGTTGTTGTTGTTGTTTAATTGAGCATATTTTTATGGAGAAATACAGCTATGAAAATAACATTATACATGATCATTGTTAATCAGTCTTGTTCACCTGTACACGACAGGTAAATGTCACTTGACAATAGACATCTGTGATCGGTTGGCTTTACCATCAGTACCCGATATATGGAATGTCCTCTGTTTGTCATAAGCGGCGCCACATCTAGCGTATCGAATGTTGCTCGGCGAGCTTATATTGCGTCGGTAATTATATCGTCCGTAAGAATGGAGCCGTTCGGCATTAGTCCCCGGCACGAACCGGGGCCTTTCGCCACATCAATAACCGTAATCGGGTATGCGAGGCGCGTTAACGGGCGCTTATATATTGACCCCGGCGCCAGAACGGGACCATTGTGTGAGCGGCGGGGGAAGTTAAGACGCGCAGAGCTCTGGGAATCGCCGGAAGCAGAAAGGGCAAGCGCTAGGAGGCGCCCACCGATTGAATGCGAACGCGTTAGCTCTCGCTGAGTGTTTAATGTCCGATAACTCGTACAAGAGATACCCGTATAGTCTGGGGTCTCTCCTCCACTATGGACGATCACATTAAACAGCGAGAAGATGGCCTTTCTTTTCGTCTTCTGGTCTTCGGTTGTTAGACACCGAAAGCGGGGTCTTTCTCTCGCTGTAATCGACGTCTCGTATTGAGAGTCACGACCCGGAAGTGATGCATTTCTCGGCGTAGGATGTCTAAATCAGGGCGACTTCAGCAATCGTTTAGGAACATCTGCCTGACATATTATAGTTAACACGTTGTCTCCTACAGAAGTGTGTTCTATAACCCTCCTCACTCGACCATATTCTCAGTCGCCTTATTGGCCACAAACGTCTAATGCCGAGGGTTCAAATCCCATTTTGGCTACGTCTCAAGGGTGTTTCATCGAAAACCTCGTACCCCCAATTACATTTGGATGTTGCTTAGTCCATTTATGTTACGAGCCGTAAAATTATACTCCACTTGAGGCTTGACTCTGCATCATTTATATTAATGTTAATGTAAGATCACGCTAAGAAGTTGAAATTTTTAGTATGATTCATTATCCATTTTTACCAATTAGCTGGCAGTATCATACTTCAATATTATAAGTTGTGTAACAGTAAAACTTCGCTAATTGATCACATGATAATTCGCAATGAATGGTGTCCTGAGTGTAACAAAATTGGGAACAATAAAACCTCTAAGGTTTTATAAAGACAAATACCAAATAGATGGTAATCAATCATTCAATCGATTAGTCAATCAATCAATCGTTCAATCAATCAATCAATCAATCAATCTATCTATCTATCTATCTATCTATCTATCTATCTATCGATTGATCGGTCGGTCGATCCATCCATCCATCCATCCATCCATCCATCCATCCATCCATCCATCCATCAATCATCCATCCATCCATCCATCCATCCATCCCTATGTAGTTAGTTATCTATGCTTGTAGAATATGTATGCATGAGTTGATACTGGTTCTTTATATATATATATATATATATATATATATATATATATATATATATATATATATATATATATATATATTATAAAGGAACCAGCAACAACTCTTACATACATATGTTACCAACGAGCCATAATGCTTGTCTAGGTCAGTGTATTTTCTGTATTGAGAGAAGATCCTTTTATTGACAGTACTCACGGCGGAGTTATCTTCTTCTAACATCAACTAGCCGTGGCTACGTGATAGACATTAATATCGGGAATGGGCTCGTTTGTTATGTCCCCTGGAGCTAAGTGTGGTTATGGCCAGCACGTGACTCACAACTAAATCCATCCATAGACCCCGTCATCGCCGCCAATATGACGTGCGCCAGCTGAGCATGACGTCGTGTCCGGTGTGCCGTCATCTCTCGGTCGTGTCGCGGAGGATGCCATGCCGATATGAGATAATTAGGACATGCGAAACGGTGATTAACATCGGCCATTGATCCAGAATGGGAGCCGGCTGAGGGGAGTGAGCGGGGGAGGGAGTATGGGCGGGTAGGACGGGCAGGCTGCGAGGTGGGGGGAGGGAGAGATTTTTAATGGCTCTTCGGGATCAGTGACGGACCGGTGTCCATTTGGTCACCGCATTCATCATCGTGACTCGGAGAGGTTTCTTATGGATGATCACCTCATCGCCATGAGTATGGTGATGAGGATTGCGGTGACACCACATCGACGGATTCATCAACGTTAATTAACCGTCCAGCTTTGATCGGGTCGACTAGAAGTTCTAACAGATACTACATCATCATCGAATCTCTTCTTCGTGTGCCTAGATTTCTAAAACGATTCTTATTATCTGTGGGTCGAACTGTTAGCTTTATGCCCGTTAACTGTCGTCGGCTAATTTCTGTCACGGATTAGGGCGTTCCGGATGGATGGAGAACGACGTTCGTATCAAGTCGTCAATTTATCCTTTGTTTTTCCACATCCCAGCAACGCGCAGTTGGTATGACATCAGTGTCAATTATTGTTTACCAGAAAGTAATCCAAAAATCTGTCCTCAACCAACCAATCCAGGTTATACTACAGGTGGATGTGTTTGGATTCAAGTTATAAGGCGACAATATATATATATATATATATATATATATATATATATATATATATATATATATATATATATGTATATATATATATATATATATATGTGTGTGTGTGTGTGTGTGTGTGTATGTGTGTGTGTGTGTGTGTGTGTGTGTGTGTGATGATTGGTGTTTACGGCCACTTTTGTGGGCTAAATGGGCCGAGCGACCTCCAAAGGTAATGAAGGGAACTCAAAGATGAAACAACCTATGCCCACGCCGAGATTCGAAGACGGGTGGTAGTGATCTGTGGTCCAAAAGGCTACAGCTAGACCACGTGTGTCTGCGTGCGTGCGTGCCTGCGTGTGTGTGTGCGTGCGCGTGTGTGTCAAAGCGCTTAGAGCATCTCACTCTTACTGATGGGTAAAATATTTTCATGCTTGGTTTATGATGATTATGATGATGACGATAATAAAAATTATAATAATAGAAATATCAGTGATTAACAACGACAGCAACAACAGTAACATCATGGATAAGAACCTTAATACCGAGAAGTCGGTAATAAATTAATAACTTAACCCATAACAGTTAATGTAAAGACTAAAAACGATTGATAAATTGTACCCATAAGTGATGATGTTCGGGGAATGTCGGTGATTGTCGGTCAATCTCGGTATATCATACGCTCTAGAGGCGAGTGTGGGGTGGAGGAGGTGTGGTAGGGAGGTATAATGGTGGTGAATCGGGATAGTTTCACCGACCCAGTGAGTGATCCAGACGCGCTCGTGGAAATGATGAACGGATAACAAGAAAAGGTTGGTAGTTGGAGGTCGGACGCTGATTGGCTCGTATTACGACTAATGCCACTCAAATGAAATCGGCGACCAGCGAAAGGTCAGTGAGCCCGCAGTGTTTTCACCTTTTGTCCGACTTTAATCAGTTCTTTTAATTGCCGTCGGTGACATTTCCCCTCCCGAGGACGAGGTTAAATGAAACGTGATCGCTTCCGTATTCTGACGGACAAGGCGAGGTGCCTATCTCGAGAACACCTTGTATCCCGCGGGGCGCTGTTGGTTAAAGAAAATTAATTATCCCACGAAAATGGCTTTCGAATTACCGATTTTGGAACTGATCGGCAGAATCGAAGGAATACGGATAACGGGAGTAGCGAAATCCTGTGCTTGCGACAAAGACTGGATGTGACGTATTATGGTGATCTTATAAAGAGTCCATAAAGGTTCAAGGCAGTTGTTCAATGTCACGTTTTAGTCGGCAGTATCCCGAATTAAAGGGGAATTTGAAAGGTTATGAATTTGTCATATATTTATGATTAGCACCCGACGTTGTTCGAAAAATAAAGCGATTTGTTGGTGACCACTTGATTGAAAGAAAAATACCTAAACAAATTCATGGTAATTGTAAATATGCAATAATAATGTTTT
>JAODUP010000218.1:45000-75000 GCA_025642065.1 Paralvinella palmiformis
ACGTTAAATGGCGATGGCGTCTCGGTCAATTAATTTTTAAAAGTGTGAGGCTCGGATGTAATGGATTCTGACAATGAGCACCATCTTTTCTCATTGTTCTGCTGTGGGTCGGGTGAGAGGGGGGAGAGCGGGAGTTGATCGCAGGGACCAGATTAGGAATAGGTAGTCACAGTTTCGTGTGTCATCCCAGTTTCGTGATTGCAGACAAAAGAAATCCAAGTAAAAGGTATGCAGATAAGTGAATTAGCAAATAAAGGCAAACGGAAGTAAGCGTCCAAGTAAGGAAACGACTAAATAAACCAGAAAACAAGTAAAGGAACAAACAAGGAAGGATAAAAGAATTATACGAGGAAGTAAGAAAACAGTCAATCAATCAATCAATCAATCAATCAATCAATCAATCAATCAATCAATCAATAATCAATAATCAATAATCAACAATAAACATATTATATATATTTATATATATATATATATATATATATATATATATATATATATATATATATATATATATATATTTATATATCAGTGGAAGGATCGACTATATAAAGATGATATTAAGAAAACAGCAGAATAATACTGTAAAGTGTAAACACTGAAATATTAAATAAATGTTCCGTTTACTTTTGATGGTAAACGAAAAAGAATATGTATGTAGGTTAAATTGATTTAATATCTAGTCATTTAAGACACATCTCAGGGACATCGTATTTAATAAAAATAAGGAATAATAAGCGCTTACTGGAAATCCCGTGAGAACCTATCAAAATATCCGGATATCCAGACAGTTAGGAAGGTATCCATAAGGCATTTGGGAGATGTTTTGATGACTTAGCGTCATAGTAAACTTCGACGGACATACACTTGGCTCATTGAGAACATTCCGCTGAAATGTTAAACATAAATAATTCAGAAGATTTTAGTACTTTCATATATTTTTTGGGGTTGGCAAACAAGAACAGGCACACGAAAGAAACTCGTTTGGTTTCATCGTGTCCTCCTCAAACTGGAGAGGCTCACTGAGAGACAGCCGTCGTTTCTGAGTAATGAAGTCATTACTCTGTGTCCTGCAATATTCATTACCGTCTGCACATTACGCAAAACAAATATGGCGACCAGTCAGCGCCCGCCATCCCCTTGTCAGGCGAGACATATGTCTCGGCTAATGAATTATAATTACACCTGTTCGGCGATATTAAGATAAACACAGACAGTTAGTAAAGGTTGGCCGGGACATTAATGCCGAGATCCCGATAAGAGGCAGGCAAACGAGCAAATCCGGACAGGAAATGCGCCGACGTGTTGGCCTGTCTACGCATCATCACCATCATCGCGTGCCGCCCGACGTCATAGCGTCAACGCAGTGAGTGCTCGGTATAGGCCAGGAAACGTTTTCCTCGAAGTGCGTGTGCAAAGTGGACTCGGTTTTTTACAGCGATGACGCCGCTCGCATTCATTTGTCGCAATTTATGGAAATGGTGCTCCAACTCGATGTCGGATCCATTAAATTCAGCCTTAAAATCCATTACTCCGAGTCTAAAATGGAATTTCAGTTCTAAACGGTAATTATCAGCCATAACGGTAATAAAGCCCGGCCATAGGCCGAGTTCCGTGGCCTAACGGCAACCGAATTACCTTAAACCGCACAAAGGTCTAGCGTAGAAAAACCGTCTGATAAGAGGAGCGTAATAATAAAAAAAGGGCGACAAAAAATGTGAACATTTTCAGCGCTTTATCTTGCCGATGTGCTCAATAAAATTGTCACTTTGATCGATGACGGCAGGCGGCGTGCACGTCTGGCGTCTATCAATCGTTCAGCTGTCTATGTTGTCCCCTCGCCTCCCCGTACGATGTCTGCCTTCACTGGGAAGCTAATTGATTGTCGTGATATCTTAGCTCGGCCACACTAGCCCCCGGGCTTAGCTAGAGGGCCGGGGTTTCCCCCCCGCTCATAATGCCAACCGACCGAGATAAATCACGATGATGTATGACGCCATTGAGACAGACTCGGAACGATACAGATGACAGACCGCGTGTTGACGGAACCAAATTGTGGTTCCGAAGATATCAGCGAACCGATGAAACGCCCCCATCCCGATGTTGATGCGTTTCGAGCACGAGAACAAGGAAGAATAAGAGAAGGAGGAGGATGATGAAGGGAAACGACGGGGGAAGGATGTGGTGGCCGATTGTGGAGTTTCAGTGGCCTCGGCCTCGCTAATCAGCCATCTCCGTCAACTATAGCGCGAACTGGCCGGTCATTGGCGGTTAAAAGATTCCGCGTAAAAAAAGGGATTACTGTACGAAATATTGGCGCGTTCTTTGGTATATTGTTATTAGATACCAAAATCGACTATCTCTTCCTATCATTGGAATTAGAAAGAAACACTTCGGCTGATATATCCATCTTCCCATCTTGGTATATACATGTACATAGATAGAATGACGGCTAGATAGATACACAGGCAGGCAGAAAGACAGGTAGATAGCTCGAATGTGTGTGTAGGGGAGCGGTTTATTGTTCAGAGTTTTGAATAATTCATGTCCTCTACTCACGCGTGTCGTAAGAGACGGCAAAAACGAGCCAACACTAAATAACCTTTCTTAAACACTCACTGACTAACCCATTCACTCAGTTACCCGCGAAATGACGGCAAAACGCGCGATGAGCATTTCTATTAGCTGTTTTGCGCTGCTGTCTGCGGGTCGTGGGGTCGAATCCCACTGTTCACCGTGTCGGTGTGATGTGTCTGTGGGACCATCCCTCGGTACTATCTGCTATGTGTTATCAATGTTCTGATTAAACTAAACACTCATTCACTCACCATGTCTGTCTGTCTGTCTCTCTGTACGTCTGTTTCTACTCTATTCTCCCTTTCTCTGTTTTTTCCTATCCTAGATCTAAACTACTGTCCCCTCCTCTCACACTTGATGACATGACATCAACACTAAGCTTGTCGACGCCATCTATTACGATAGTCAATTAAATACGTCACCATGTCATTGAGGCTACTCCCAGTCCCGTGTGTTCGTGGCTCCACCTGGCGGCTCATATTTTCCGAGCGAACATCCCGTACCCCCGGAGGAAATATGGGCCAAGCAACCCGGGGGAGAGAACCCGGTAGTTGTTATCTGGCGAGGAAATTGCCTAATAACCCCCGATGGCCGCAGATTTCCATATTTGTCGGCGGCACGTTTTGACACTTTGATTATTCATAATGTGATGAAATATGATCGCTTTTTGGCGCCATATAGCAGCGGACTTAGAAGTGTTTATTGGTGTCACTGATTGAATGGAAACAATAGACGTTTTGGGGTAGGATTATTTCCAAGGGGTTACTTGTGTGTGTGTGTGTGTGTGTGTGTGTGTGTGTGTGTGTGTGTTGAACAAGTATGCCCAACTGTCTATCGAACTACCACTTTACCCATCAATCTTCGCAACGTATTCCACCCCCGAGCCGAGCTCCAAACTCAGCGTCGCCACAGTCCCCAACCCCCGACCCATTCCGGACAACTCCGCCCGGTGCCGGAGACCCGCTCGATATCCTCGCAGATCCGGATTCCGTTCACGTCAGTACGGTAACTACTCTCAGCTGTATACACCTAAACAGCGTTAATATATAGCTAGTTATCATGCTAGCCACATCCGTTCTGGATGTTGTAAGCGGCCACACGGCATCACAACAAACGGGAAGTCTCCGGAGGAAACTGGATCATCGGCTTCTGCAGATCTGGCACATCCGACCGGATCTTTATAGTAAATATCGGAGTACATTGAGACGGCTGAGGTGTTTTGGTGACAGGGTTGAGGTGCTTGTTAGAACGCTAGAAGTTGGTTCTAATGGGTGTATAACGTGTCTGCCCTGTTTGAATGTCCTTTTAGCTGATTGACTGACTCGGTGATTGTCTGTCTATCTCTTTCTGTCCATCTGTCCGTCTGTCTGCATGTATATTTGTCTGAATCTATGTTTATCCGTCAGACTGTCTCTGTCTGTCCTTCCGTCTTTCCATCTGTCCGTCTACTGTCCGTATGTTTGTCTGTTTGATTGATTATCTTTTTATTTGGTTGACTGTCTATTTAGCGTACATAATGATTGATTGGTCTTCTGTCTGTCTATAATACGTATGTCTCCTGACTCACGACCTGACTAACTGACTGAATAAGTTATTGACTGACTGACTGAATAATTAAATGAAAAATCAATAACCAGCCAGTAATACAGTCAGACAACCAGTCAGTTAAACAGTCAGCCAGTAGATCAACTAGACAACCAGTTAAACAGTCAGACAATCAGCCAAATAGTCAAACGTTCATCGATCCAGACAGACAGATAATCAAATAGACAAACAGCTAAACAGTCTAGACAACCAAAACATTAGACAGACATACAGACAGCCATCTAGATAACCAGTCAGTAAGACAGTCAGACACAGAGTTTAGACAGTCAGATCACCATATGGTCGACCAGTCATCTAGCCAGCCAGCCAGCCAGCTAGACAAACAGCTAGATAGACGGATAGACAGACAGACAGACAGACAGACAGAGACAGATAGACAGACATACAGACAGGCAGACACAATATTGATAACAAACAAAGCCAGCTCCATGATAATTCTCCTCCATAGACAGACATTTAGTAATAAATACAGAGACCGGGAAACTGTTGATTGACACGACAACAACACGCCACCTGGTGACCAGCATATTAACACCATCCTAGTCTACTGATATTAACCTGGAGATGGTCTTAAGAAGAAATGACCAGGAACCAAGTAATCGATGAATTTAGGACTAGATCAGCATTGATGTTTTATTGTGGACGTAATGGAGAGTTTATTGATAAGAATATGCTCCGAAATCATCGTCGCTCTTCTAAGGACTTCGCCATCTAAGTTTAAGATATCAAATCCTCGGAGTACCATTATTATTATTATTATTATTATTATTATTATTATTATTATTATTATTATTATTATTACTATTATTATTATTGTTGTTGATGTTTTTCTTGTTGTTGTTGTTGATACTGATTCTGATGCTGCTATTGTTGTTGTTGTTGTTGTTGTTACAGTTATTTTCTTTAGGTGAAAACAAAAAGATTTATATTTGATTTGAACTTTGGCGTATTTTCTATTTTATGTTGAAGGTTTCTCATTTAACTTTGTGTTAATTACAATTGTACTAATTGCTATCACGATAAAAATATTTATCTTTGACACGAGACTTTTTATTTTAATCATTAAACTTGCTCCATTTAATAAAATATTCTCCGGATTGTATTCATTATTTCAATTACATATTTTATAATCATTATCATCATCATCATCATCATCATCATCATCATCATCAAGGACATGACATATAGATAGATTTGTTAATAAATCTTCCCACAACTGGTGATGTATTTAACTGATTCTGATCACCTGCCAGTCATCAGTTATTAGTCCAACAAGTAACAACATCATGTTTTGTGGTCTGATATCGGTCAATAACCTGACCTAGTTGGATATTTTAGTTGTAAATTGGGGAAGTTATTACGTTTTCTGTCAGTTTACAGTGTGATATAAGGCCATATGTAAACAAGAACTGTTTACGAGTGTATGCAATATGTTTGTTTTACGACTTTTGCCGTTATTATCGTATGTTATTATTAATTTTATTTTACGTGATTCACATTTTGTATTAATCTAAAGATGGCGGAATTCCGGTTGAGATCGACCTAGTTTATACCATGCGGGCTTTGTCAAAGTATGCAACCCCCCCCACACACATACACATGTGAGCGATGTTTCAGAGTGGACACTCTTATAAGTTAGTTTATGATCCAGAATGGTCACAAATTAATTAGCAGCAACAGACCAAAGGAAGTCTTATAAGGATCTCACACTCCCGATGGTCTGCTGATTGTACATAACTGATTTTTCTGTTGAATGTTACGATGTTGGAAATACACGTCTAGATCCATCTCCAATAATAGTTTATAAGGTTCTAAAACCTTATACTATACAAAATATAATTATTTCAATCGAAATTATATTAATGATATTAAAAATAATAATTATAATAATAATAAGGCAGTTAACCTATGAACCCATGGCCGATAACAATACTAAGATATAATGATAACATTGCTAAGAAATAATGATAATAGTACAAAAAAATAATGATAATAGTACTAAAAATAATGATAATAGTACTAAAAAATAATGATAATAGTACTAAAAAATAATGATAATAGTACAAAAAAATAATGATAATAGTACAAAAAAATAATGATAATAGTACTAACAAACATATGAAATGTTAATGATATCTAATATATATGTCAAAATAATAATAGTACTAACAAATAATGACAATAGTACTAACAAATAATGACAATAGTACTAACAAAGAATGACGATAGTACTAACAAATAATGACAATAGTACTAACGTAATGATACAGTACTGCAAATGTGTAATGTACAAAATAATGCTATATTCATTTTGCCATCTGTCTAACTGTTTATGTACGTACTGCATATGTGTGTATAAAATATGCCGACGTCTAAAAAATATGAAAACAAAATGAATTTCAAATGACATAGTTAAAAATGAATACTAACAATAATATAAAGCAAAATAATAAATATAAATATGAAGATAAATAAGAAAAGTACTAACAAATAATGACAATAGTACTAACAAATAATGAAATAGTACTAACAAAGAATGACGATAGTACTAACAAATAATGACAATAGTACTAACAGATAATGATAACAGTACTAACAAATAATGATAATAGTACTAAAAAATAATGACAATAGTACTAACAAAAATATGAAATGTTAATGATACCTCTCTCTCTCTCGTCTCTCTCTCTCTCTCTCTCTCTCTCTCTCTGTGTGTATGTGTGTGCGTACGTGCGTGCGTGTGTGTGTGTATCCGCGTGCGTGTGTAAGCATGAGCCTGCGTTATTCATTTGTTGGCCAGTCTGTCTAACTGTTTATGTCGTCGTGCTTCGTGTGTATGATGGCCGACGGCCTGTGTGCTTGATCGCTATTCACGCACACTTACGATTGGTATAGCCTTTGATAGAAAATTCAATAAAATCTTTGTTTGAAGCGAGTGTTTAATTTTAATGGAGACACAATTGTCTATAAAACAATAGACACAGAACATCTCTCACGCTTCTCGTCTACAATTTATTACTCCAATAAGTCAACGGATAAGTTGAGATAATAATTTATAGTTCATAAAACAAAACTAACCAATTTATGTCTCGTCTAAGAGTGAATTTTATTTATGGTCTATACGTCATAAAACGTGGTACTTACAATAAACAACACGATAACCACAACAACAACAACAACAACAACAACAACAGCAACAACATCGATGGCAAACATGATCACAATAACTATAAATATAGCAGCAACAAGAACAACACTACGAAAAGACAACAACATCAACAACAATTGTAACAGCAATATTAATAATAATGATAATAATAATTTGGGTGGGTGGGTGTATGTATGGTGGAGTGAGTGAGTGATTAAGTGAATGTGTCAGTGAGTGAGTTTTTTTCTATCATTTCTACGCTGATTACACTTAACAATATCGCCGAGGGATGGTTCCAAAGAGAAATTAACCGCTTAGGGGGAACATCCTAGACACGGCTAATGCTGGGATTCGACCCCATGTTTGCTGATATATGGTTTGGCGCGCTAACAACTCCAAGACGGGAGCGTAGAATCAACCATAGAAATATGTTCAAGGTGACTCATCGGGAGTTTTGCCGTCAAACGCAAAACAAACAGACAAGGGAAAAATAAGGAAAAAACCCGGTTATTAATTCGTCATCGCCCCCCAAAAAATTATTTCCAGAAGATCCAGATAGACAGCCACCAATTATCCTGAAGGTACGCGGCCAACTAACCGCCGAATAGATGTTGATTGATTGGGAACAAGTCGGTGACAGATATTGATTAGGTCTAGTATTGTGTTCTGAGACTAAAAGTCCGAATGTGTGATGTGTTCTGATTAAATCTGCCGACCGAGTTATCTGCTGAGCCACGCCCGTCTAACGACTCCCGAGACGGGGCTCGGCTTCGGCGTGCGTAGGCGAGAGTTATAGTCTCCTGGCTCGCAACCGGTGGTTAATGGTACCGAGGTGGGCACTGAGTGAAACTAAACAGTTCTGAGTTATAAGTATATGTCTCTATGTCTATGTTGTTCTTGTTTTTATTGTTGTTGTTCTTGAAATACACTGTTATTAAGCCGCTGTTAATAGCCTGCAAGAGATGCTCTAAGTACTTTGAAAGACGTTTATTTTAATTTTCCTGGCTTACGTTAACAGCCGTGCCTCAACTCAGATCGCATAGGGGCATACAACATGCAGCATCTCCAGCGCGATATATAGCCATCCATTTTTAAACAGTAGGTCTATGCTTAGCGTGTGTGTCAGTGTGTGTCAGTATGTATGTGTGTGTGTGTGTGCTTCACATCATACATCTTTATATGTGAGTGAGTGAGAGCCTTGTTAACCTCGAGGCTAGTCACACCTGAGGGATATGACCGAGGGGCAATGACCTAGTGAGATATTGCAGAATCACAAACATTACCGGGATTCGAACCTTGATGTGGTGTTTTATAGAGGAGTTCTCTATTCACAGCGCTACCGGAGAGCCTTACATATTTATAGGTAAAACTTGATTGAAGATAAGAGACCAATATGAACCGGAACCGGCAGCGGGGGGTGGTGGTAAACACTTGGTGAAGTCGTTTCTGAATTATCTGCTAGTCTATTAAGGTAGATGGTCTCAGAGACATATTTTACTATAATGTAATCATTTATTTTAAATTTTGAACTATTAAATACTTTAGCAGCTTAAATATGATGGCTGAGTCGCTGGTGTGGCAAATCATAATAAGAAAGGCTCCTATTTCCAATCCTGTCAATTCAATGTTGAATACTCAAGTTCTCCAATAAATTAGAAATATTCGCGTGTTTGAGTAAAATTAATGAATACTCTATTTATATTTATTTACTTATTAATTACCACGTTTAAAGCTTATTTATGGAATATACATGTTATTATTAATAAATTTACATCCTGGTAAGGGCTAAAGGTGTTATTCGTCAACATTATATGTTTATAAAATGTTTACAAATCAATAAAAGTTAGCCATTGTTATACCCAATGGCTAATAATTCATGTTATGTTCCTCCGAGAAATCTCATCTAAGTAAAGTCAGTATTCGTTTTATAGAAGAGAGACCTCGAGTTGATATGTTGTTGACATATTGTGTCATGTAAGCCGTCTTGACGGTGCTGCCATCTAGCCGGATATCGCTGTTAGCACACATCAGTGCTATCTCTCCGCTGCCTAGCTGACGTTGCGGTTATGACCTTATGACGTCACTGCTACGTCATCAAGTCGAATATGGGCTATCGTTCCTATCCGTGAGCCAGATATGTAATGTCAGTCCTGCCAGCTGTAACTTGCCGTGTTAGACAGCTGATATGTCCGGATTACGAATTTTAAATCATACGAAAAGGGAATGTTGTCCACGGAGAAATTGGCTCATTATGGCTCCGTCGTAGAGTGGCGAACCAGAAAGCGGGGTATCCTCAGTTCGAATCCGTCATCTACTTGATAATTGGGCTATAATTGTATTAGACGCAGTGCACCAACACAAACGAAGTTAGACCCGGATTGCCTAAGTCATTATTCAAGGAGTTGGTAGATGGATAGTTACAAACAAACATATTACGGTCGTATGCAACCGGTTAAATCCTTAGATTATTATTTTACGATTAACAACATAATAAAGATCAAAATGGTAAAGTCATTGACCTCTAGTGACGATTAGGTTGTCAGACAGCATCAAACGGATGTTTCATCTTCCAGATAAGGTCACTGCCCTTGTAGGTTCGGATAGCGCGCTCGTCAGAAATTCGCGCTCTAGAGTTTTCAGGTCGCAGGTTCGAGTCTGACTCATACTTGTATTTATCGGATGTTTCCTTGTAGTGTCACTAACTCGCTCAGTCACTCACTCCCTCATCGCCTTTGGATGATGATGATGATGAAGATCGATGTTTTACGGCCACTTTTACAGCACATTGTAGGGTAAATGAGCCGAGCGACCTCCAAAAGTAATGAAGCGAAGTCAAAGATGAAACACCCTTCACATATGCCCATGCCGAGATTCGAACTCAGGTGTTAGCGATCTGTGATCCAACGCGCTACCGGTTAGACCACTGAGGCGTCGCTCATCACCTTCCGAACGTCGATTGACCTATTTATCATACCGTCTGCACCAGAGTGTCCCTAAACCAGCAACTCTTACGTTATACAAATATTATAATCCGTTGGCGTGTGTGTATCTGTCGTCCAATTTTTTTGTTGTTTTGGTATTCCATTGGCTTATAAACCATCAATCCTTAGATCATCACCAAATGATTATATAACCGAAATGGCTGACTGATTTTCAAAACACCAACTCGGTAAGCGAACCGATTCATCAACGGTGTAAAAGTCCGGCTGTCAGAGTGCCGCATCCTCTTATTCTAACGAGAACTGCCTACGGGCCGAAGTGGCCAAAAATAGCCCACAGGAGACGTGCCATCACACAAGATAACGATGTTATTTACCAGCAGAAGACCCCCCTTTGCTCCTGGTTCTTCCTGCTAAAAAAACAACAAAAACAACAAGTCGAACTGGTGCGCCATCTGCCGGTCGACTTAAATATGAAATAACGCATCGACATTAAATCATAGACAGCGTTTCTCATTTCTGACAAAGATAACGCGATAAGACAACGAGAAGCGAAATGAGAGAGGGAGGTATGGAGAGAGAGAGAGAGAGAGAGAGAGAAGCTTCCAAATCTCAAAATGATAACTTTGTTTCATTACCACATTTTGTTTGGCGGTGATAGGCATAGGCGTCATATGTAGGGGAAAAACAGCTCCCTCTCGCGGGAGATTATTCAGACTGGAATAACTTTATTGAGGGCGAATTCTCATTGTACAGACAAGCTGATGACGTAATGACAATAACAAGTCCATTTTATAAGACGACTCCAATGATGCAATTATATCATAGATCCACTTGAACATTATTATTATTATTATTATTATTATTATTATTATTATTTTATTTACCACTTCATCGTCATCTTTTAATATAACATTTATCCATGTCTTGATTTTCAGTTAGGTTTTTATTTAATGTATGAGAGTAGCGGAGACTTTTCAATTGCTGATAAAATCCATGAACTGCTATTTATAAATACGCATAACTACTACATGCCAATGATTTTAGACAATTAATTCACGGCTCTTCCTAAGATCTGCAAATGGTTAACGAATTACTGATAGAAGGACAGTGATAGTCAATTACTTATTACCCGAAATTACTTTAGTTTCGATCTATGGGTACTTTAAGTAGATTTGTCCCCTTGTAAATATCAGATATATGTCTTTAAAATGAAGCATTTTCGATACTTGTGCTTAAATATTTATCAAATAATAACAAAGTAATATCTTTACAAACTGGACTAAATATATTACTACTACTACTACTACTATTACTACTACTACTCTTACTACTACTACTACTACTAATAATAATAATAATCTAATAAATATTTCCAAATGTATATTTGTTTGTTTGTTTGTCTGTTCTCGATACAAATTAATATGGATCACTGCCCAATCAGGTGGATGTCATTGTGAGTGTCGTGATGAATGTCATGGAAACATTGAATTTCATCTGCGAGACGAGACTCCAAAGAGGACCAAATCAGGACAAAATAGCAGTAACAAAAAAGATTTAACTTGCACTGAAATATGCGGGCCCGAAACCGGGATTAAGTTAACGGGCCCGGAATCTGCATTATAAATGAGCCACAGAACCAGCATTAAATAAACACAGATCCCTGGTAATACTCACTACTGCGAGTCAGTTTACACAGTTCTTGATTAGATTTAAGTGGTAAACTATTCTACAGAGTTTCTGAATTCATTTCAATCTTCAGGAGTCCCACCGTATTCCTCAGCCAAAACATAGGAACACCGAACATGCTCCTTCGTAAGTTGGATAGATCACACCTTTTAAGAAGCTCGTGTCTCACATTATTGGTGCCACAATAATTTCTAGATGTGGCAAGGAAGAAGATGCATCCATTCCGACAAAACTCCCTATTATTCCCATTTCTATGCCATTTGAGTTCAAAATTTCCTATACACCTAACCGTCGCCAAGTCCGTAATCAGATCGGAAGGTCAGATGTTGAAAGTAGCTGATCTCTAGTGAAAGGAACCCATCTTTTCTCATCGACAGCTCTGTGTTGGATGTCCCAATATTGTGAGTCGGAACAGTCTTTATGTGAATGGTCCAAGTGGAAAAACTAAGAATTTTTTTATCATAAAGTTCTTAACAGATAATTATTTGTCTTTCATTTGTCAAGTTGCTTTGAACCGTGAACCTCTGCTACAAAAATATAAATGCGCTATTTGATAGAATATATTAATGCACAATTACCCTAAAAATAATTTTACCCTCACCAACAGACGTTATAGATGTTATGTTATTTGGAAGATTAAGCCAAACGTTCGGCGCACAATGAATGAAAGTTCTGGCAATAAAAGATGATTGATGTTTTACGGCCACTTTTGTGCACATAATAATAATATTATAATAATAGTAGTATTTTATATAGCGCCTTATATAACCGAAATTGCTCTAAGGCGCTTAACATTTAAAACACAATTAAAACATATTCTGAGCATGGTAAGTTAAATGGGCCGAGCGAAGTCAAAGATGAAACACCCTTCAGATATGCCCACGCCGACATTCGAACTCCGGTGGTAGTGATATATGATCCAACGCGCTACCAGTTTTGCTAATATGATCAATGTGATAGCCCCATTTCAGTATTTCGTCATTATATATATCGAAAAATTTGGTACGATCTACAGGTGGGATGATTTCGTCACCTAGAGGAATTGAGGCGATATCATTACCCAGTGACGTGTTTCAGGTACAAATAATACATAATTCGCTTTTAGTACGTGTAAGGATAGGTTATTGGCTCGAAACCAATTCGATAAAGAAATCAGGTCATGCTCAACATTTCCACGTAACATTTGTAGATCGTTTGATGTATGATACGCAATAGTATCATCAGCAAATAGTATGCATTTTGAATACAATAATGCATTCGGTAAATCATCGGTGTAAATAATAAATAGAAGTGGACAGAGCATAAAATGCTCAAAGGAAAATACAACTGTGACATTTGTTTCTTGTGCTAAGATTGGCCCCAGAGGGTAAATATTTGTAAAATGTTTGTAGGCAACTCAGCACACTGATATGTATATTTATATTAATATATTTATAGAATCGGAAAAAATGAATGATTCACCAATGAGCAGCGCTGTTTTTACCTAATGTGTTGAAGGTAAATAGAAATATTTGTTTTATCAACATTCAATTTGAGAAGATTATGAGTCATCCACAGCAGTGCAATGTTCCAACATCTATAAAGAAAACCTACAGATAATATATAAAGCCTTATCGTTGCGCACTGATTCGAAGAGGGCGTATGTAGATTATGAAAACTGGGATACCACAAACTGAACCATGAGATAAGAGATCACGAACATATACTATCTGGGAGCATTACTATAGGATAGAAAAAAATAAAACGATTTATCTGACAAACAATTTGGGTAGAAATACATTATCGTCTGCTTTAGAAATAAAAAAAAAGTCAAAGCCAACATGAATCAATAATACTAGTTTACTTTAAACAATTGACGCCATGACATAGTTTTTTACCCGACATAAGATTATCGTGATACATTCAGGATTTTACTCAATAAAGATTTCCTTGATGGAAAGTAATTGTGTTTTGTGTACGTTTAGACAAAAATTACAAATTTGAAAGAAACTTGTAATTCTTTAGAATATTAAAATCAATATTAATAACTGAGTTGAGTCGTTTATCTTCGGCGTTGGTCATATCTGGGACATATGGCTGAGGGGCGAATTACTAGGAAAATATATTTGACAAACACAGGTATGAGACAGATTTGACCCACAACCTGAAGGTTGGCAGACCAACGCTGAAACAACAGCGCCATAGGAACGCCCTTCATCGATATCGATAAGAATATGATCGGAAGATACCACGAGATAATTGGCAAAATTGTAAATGATAATATATAATATGTTACTATCTCTATGAACGTATTAGTTTACAGGAGAATGTTTGCTAATTGTATCGCTCTTGTTAGTCTAATGGATATTGAAATCAGATAAGATCAACAGATGTCCATTTTTTGTTAGGCAATAAAGAAACTGAAAGAATCGGCAACTTTCTGTCCATATATAGTAAATTAGGGCATAATTAGTAGATAATAGCTATATGAACACTTAAACATCCATAACACCCCCCACCACAGATAGAAATGTCAGACTTAGCTTGAAAGTGCAAAACGGATTTCAAACTTTAAAGAACTAACAAAAGGAATCTCGACTCCGACAGGTTCAACAAGTAATGAGTATCTGTTACAACGAGTACCTCGGGGTATATATCTGGTCACAATTTTGCCAACTTTGACCTATTTATATTGTAAATATTGCTGTTTTACGAACACTGTTGTTGTGTACAAGGTAAGCTAATTGGATCGAACGACCTTCAAGGGTCATGCGGCGAAATGAAAAATGAAACAACCTTCAGTCATAGCCCAGTCAGATATGAACCGAGCTACCTTTAAGGCCGTGAAAGAGCCGCCAGTAATAATATAATATGTTATTGCTACTTTATCTGCAAGTGTGAATGTGTCTGTCTTGTACTAAGTCATATATTGAGTGTATAATTAGCGTAGTAACCTGAACCTTTTTATATCGGCTATCACGCACCATCTAACACTATAATATACCATCATAAACTATCATACTCCAGCATACACCATCATACACTATAACACACCATGATACACCATCAAACACCAGCTTAAACCATCAAACATCATTATAAACCATATTATATCATCACACACAATAACAGACCATATCATGCACTATCCTTTACCATCATACACGATTACACACCATTAAACACCATCAAACATCGTGATACACCATCACACACCAGTATACACCATCACACACCAGTATACATCATCACACATCATTATATATCATTACAAACTATCTTAAACCACCAAACACCTTCTCATGTCATTATACACCACCACATAGCATTATATATCGATATAAAACCATCGTACACCATCATAAACTATCAAACACCATCTTACACATCATAAACTATCAAACACCATCTTACACATCATAGACCATCAAACACCATCATAAACCATCAAACACCATCTTACATCATCATAAACTATCAAACACCATCTTACATCATCATAAACTATCAAACACCATCTTACATCATCATAAACCATCAAACACCATCATAAACTATCAAACACCATCTTACACCATCATAAACTATCAAACACCATCTTACACCATCATAAACTATCAAACACCATCTTACACCATCATAAACCATCAAACACCATCATTTAAACATCAAAACCATCAAACACCATCATAAACTATCAAACACCATCTTACATCATCATAAACTATCAAACACCATCTTACATCATCATAAACTATCAAACACCATCTTACATCATCATAAACTATCAAACACCATCTTACATCATCATAAACCATCAAACACCATCATAAACTATCAAACACCATCTTACACCATCATAAACTATCAAACACCATCTTACACCATCATAAACTATCAAACACCATCTTACACATCATAGACCATCAAACACCAGCATAAACTATCAAACACCATCTTACATCATCATAAACTATCAAACACCATCTTACACATCATAGACCATCAAACACCATCATAAACTATCAAACACCATCTTACATCATCATAAACTATCAAACACCATATTACATCATCATAAACTATCAAACACCATCTTACATCATCATAAACCATCAAACACCACCATAAACTATCAAACAACATCTTACACCATCATAAACTATCAAACACCATCTTACACCATCATAAACTATCAAACACCATCTTACACGTCATAGACCATCAAACACCATCATAAACCATCAACATCAAACACCATCTTACATCATCATAAACTATCAAACACCATCTTACACCATCATAAACTATCAAACACCATCTTACACATCATAGACCATCAAACACCATCATAAACCATCAAACACCATCTTACACCATCATAAACTATCAAACACCATCTTACACCATCATAAACTATCAAACACCATCTTACACATCATAGACCATCAAACACCATCATAAACTCATCAAACACCATCTTACATCATCATAAACTATCAAACACCATCTTACATCACCATAAACTATCAAACACCATCTTACATCATCATAAACCATCAAACACCATCATAAACCATCAAACACCATCTTACACCATCATAAACCACCAAACACCATCTTATACCATCATAAACCATCAAACATCATCTTACACCATCATAAACCATCAAACACCATCTTACACCACCATATACCATCACCACCAGTACTATTACATTGATCCTGCACTAAGACTAATTTGACACAATATTCTTCTGACATTACAAATAAAGATAAACTTCCTTTTCATCAGTTGTAGCTTTAGTTTAAAAATTTAAATAAATAAAAACTAATTTAAACACAGTTTCTTCTTCTGGACGATGATTTAATTAGCTGAAGGCTCAACGAAAAACGGGTTTCTAGATTATCTATCTTCATCTCTACTATCCGGCACCATTCTTAACACCCCTATGAGTATACAGTGTTTGGCACATAGCTCACACTAACATGTCTCCTTTTATCTGTACGATCTGGCGCCATTCTCAACACCCGTGTGTGCCCAAGGTTTTGGTATATATATATATATATATATATATATATAATATATATATATATATATATATATATCACAGTAACGTATCTCTTTTAAGGCGTGTGTCTTGTTTCAATGATAAGGTACAAGAATTGTAAGGACTAGCACAAGAGAAGACAAATAAGGGGATGTGAGGAAAGTAAACCAAGGTAAGAGAAATTAACACGAAGAAGTCAAGACATGTTGACGTAAAGCAAATGGAATGCAAGGCAAGCCAGGACAAGGCAAAACAAAACATAGCCAGACAAAGAAATGCAAGGTTAGGTAAGGTACGGCAAGACAAGATACAAGTAAGTCAAAACGGAACACGAAAAGAGAAGACAGGAGAGGATGGGACAGATCAGATGATGGGATAATGATAAATACACATTTTACAGTGAACTGTATACTGCTGTGGCCGCTCAGTAAGTGATGAGACAAGTGAATAGTACAGAAAGCCCTAAAAACAACGAAACAAACGAGTAACTTTGTGCACAGAAGACCTTAGAGCATATCTTCTTATCTTATCAATAACCACTATGTGAGATTAAATAATGATAAACGTACAATTGCAAATGTCACTCTGATGGATTTAGAATCCGTCCGTGGGCGAACTGGTAGCGAAATTGCTACATACTTCTGGGATCGGGATTCAAATTCCGACCTAGCCATGCCTGAAGGATGTTTCATCTTTCGTTTTGTCTGGATACATTATAAGGCTGTTTTGCCTGTCAATTTGTCTTATTATCTTCAGAGATTGCTTGGCCCATTTACCTTACCGTGTAAACAAAAGTTACTTAAAAACAAAACATGATTGGCCAATTTGGTTTACAATGTGCAATAAAACGACAATGTTTTCATTTTTTTTTTCTCTTATATTATCTTATAACCCGAGGTATTTATTCTTCCGTGTTGAGTCTTCTTTACGTTGTGCTAATATATTTATCTATTTTTATATAAGCTTTGAATAGGAATCTTCTATAAAAAATAATCGATCACGGTTACTTATAGTTACGTGTAAGCAACATCTTTTCGACACCTCAGCACTTCCTCAACGCCCACAGTATCTATATTTGATTAGGGATAGAAAGTTATTCATGGCAAAGAATTGCGACTGGGATCCGTAAACTGGACCGGACAAAGGGGATCTTTAGTCCAGAATGGAAAATTCTTAGAGCAGTGATGGTATTGAAACCAGAACCACTGGATAAGAGTTCACCTTCTCTATTAGCTCGGGTGTTCCTTCATATCCAGAACGATATGGCTTCATCACATCTGACTCCGGTGAGAGATAGTCATTTCTTTGATGATGAACAACGTAACATCAAATTCCATCTAACAGGACAGAGGACGGCAGACGCGCTAATAACGTGGAATCATTTTTATCTCCGTCTTCTGATCCCTGAGCTCCGGAAGAAGGTATAACAATCTGACGTCATCGGCGCGTATTGTAAAAGACAAAATGTTTGCTGGGATGTTGCCGGGGGGGGGGGGGGGGGGGTTCTGTGTGGAGAGGAATGGTTTATGTAAGGTAAATGTAAATTGTGTTTCAGTCTACTAGTCAGTATACTACTACTGTAATAATAATAATAATAATAATAATAATTAGAAGAAGAAAGTTATAATAAATATTATTAGTGTAGTAGTAATAGTAGTAGTAGTAGTATTGCAATTACTACTACTACTACTACTACTACTACTCCGCCTAAACATACTACTACAAGTATTACTTCTATTACTACTATTACTACTACTACTATTACTACTATTATTATATTACTACTACCACACTACGGTCCTACCAGTGAGTCAACTGGACTCGGACCGATGTATTTTAGCATTCTAATCACACACTCTAGGCAATACCCCCCCCCCCCGCCCTCTCTCACCATGTGTTCGATGTTCTGCCATTCTACAACACGGTGGCGTGATATAGTATAACCAAACCTCTTTATAACAGGAGTGGATTTGGGGCGGGGGTCTTGGCCGGGCCCGGATCTCATAACGTATTCAACAAATGTCAAAACCTTAACGTCTCCTATATTCAGACTGACCAATCTAGCTTTCATCTCCTCGCAGAAACACGCCAGAAACGTTCATCTTCCGGCATTCTGTCGTCATCTCGGGAGGCCGGAGACACGGGAAACCTGGACCGCCAGAAACGCCGCAGCGTAGCCAGATCACTAGATGGCGCTGATAGATAACGGAGTCGTCACGGCCGCCAGATGTCGCCTTCTGTCTGGTGTGTTTGTTTTTGTTATGGGCGAGAGAAGATAATGATCTCGGCTGTATATTAATATGATCAGTAGGATCTATGATATGGTTGTCCACCGTTATCATTAACTTGTAATCAGTTCGTGGCTTCATCGATAGTCTACTTGGCACAACTTTTTAACATATCCGAAAGCCTACTGTGTAAATATACCTGCAACATACCAGTAAACATACCAGAAAATATGCCGATAAATATACCCCAAAACAAACTATAAAATATACGTGTATACGTATCAGAAAACAAACAGATAAACATACCATAACACCTACTGGGTAAATATGCCAGAAAAATACCAGTAAACATACCAGAAAACATGACAATAAATAAATCAGAAAATAAAACCGATAAACATATTATAAAATATACCGATAGATATACTAGAAAACATGCCGGTATAATATATGAAAACAAATACCAGTTAACATACCAGGAAACATACTGTGAAACGTACCAGAAAATATACGGGCAAACATACCAGAACATCTTGGGATAAACATACCATAAAGCATACCGATAATCATACCATATAAGAAAAATACCGTTAAACATGTCAGAAAATATATCAGCAAATTAATTAGAAAACATATCGGTAAAATACCTGGAAAATGTCGCTAAACATGCTAGAAAATATACAGGTAAATAAATCGGAAACATACCAAAAACAAGTCAATCTCGCCTGTATATCATCTAGGGACCCGTTTGAATGTGGTATGAGGCTTTAAGGCTTAACCCGACCACCTTCATCTTTAAATAGAAAATAAATGTTCCCAGTACAAGTCACAAAACTGCTGTCTGGTTACTGAGGGATCATAAACAATCTGATAAATTCTAGATTTCATCAACACCTGGTTAGCGAAGGCGTCGGGATGCTGAACTAATGATGTGGTGGCACCTGGATCCATGTTTTTTTCGAGAACGAAACCCCCTTTTCAACCTGTCATGTTTGTTCACCTAATGACTCATCAACTTCTATAAAAAGTGTTCAGAACTATTTAGATGCAATTCAAACTCGTAATAAAAAAAAAATTATCTATATTAAATAAAAGTTAATTTATTAACGGAAACAATTCGTTTTATTTCATTTCAACGCTTCTGTTTCACTTAGTAACAGAATATGTTTTGTGGGGCGCGTGTTTTGCTGATTATTTATGATTTTAATTTATTAAACACTTAAAATTTCATTCGTTTCGTTATTGTGTTTTGTTCGATAAGAACCACAACAAATCCTTTTATACAATTTTTTATGAATAAAATATAAATGTCTCTGTGTTTTGTGTATTTATCTCAGTGCGCATTTTAGTATTGAATTGTAGGCTAGAATTGCACACTAATAATAATAATAATAATAATAATAATAATAATAATAATAATAATGTATATTTAATAAAGCGCCCTTACTAGCAGGAGTCATTCAAAGGCTCTGTACAAATAATATGTAATATAATAATATCCCAAATAATATGTTTGTAAATACCATATAAAATATTTAAAAGATAATTATTATTTATCGGTGAAAGCGACCTTGAAGAGGTGTGTTTTTAGAACAGATTTAAAGTTTTCAAGGAACGGTGCATTTCTAATATATGCCGGCAATCTATTTCACAAAAGGGGGATGTAACACTAAACGCACAATCACCATATGACTTGAGCCGAGACATAGACACCGGCAATAGTATCTGACTGGGTGAGCTGAGTTTTAGGGATGGCTTTCTAATGGACACCAGTTCACACAGGTATTCTGGTGGCATATTATTATTCCTTCTTCCTTAACCGGCTACTGACCCGTAGTATTTATATAATGTTGTGTCAGGATATGTTGGCGTTCATCATGACATACACTATTCCATAATAAGTGTATGTCATAATATATTGTATTATCCCACAATATTGTGTTCATTGTCATAGTATGTCTTGATACGTTATAGAATGTCATAACACGTTGATCAATATCTCATGATATGTTGTACTATTTTATGATAGGTTATGATATGTTATAGCATTTCATAATTATGTTGCAATATATTTACATTACGTTGTACTTATACCATGGAATATGATTATATGATGTAGTATAATTTGTTGGGGAAATTCTAAGTATGTTATCATTAAGGATGTCTCACTACGTTGTACCTTGAATGGCTTCTTATGATAGTGTTACTGGATTCGAACCAACTCTCCCCCGTCTCCCAGACAGTCACCATACTGTCTGATTAGCGATAATTCTGGCCAGAAAGGCGCCAATAAAAATGCTAATTAAATTGTGTAACAATAGAATCTGCATAAGTGACACAATATTTATTGCATTTTTTCTACAATAATCGTGCCACTGTTTATCCATTGCATTTTGCCATTTTTAGTCTGAAGTCAGGAAGCGCATCGCAGAATCATTAAAGTCAATACATAAAGATACGGATGGGTAAACAGACAAACTAAAAGGAAAAAAAGAGATATACATACACATACGTGCAGATACAGAAATGGACGCAAACCTTTATAAATCTCCTTTTCGCCAGTCAAGGGACGGTAAAATATTCATTTAATTACCAGATTAAAGCATAGAGCACAACAAAAGACATGCTTTGCGAGCCTTGATCAAAGGACACGCGCTGAGTTATACAAGGTCCTCATCGTGACGGGAATATTCAGTAATACGAAGCAAGCCGTGGCCCGATTCATTAGTATGGAAAAGGCAGCGCTCACGACGCCCCTAGCGGGAAATCTAAAACACATAAACAACGTTCGGTGCCAGTCAGCCACAAGGCCGCTTCTGTTGTGTTGCGCTATTGCTGCACACGCACACCCACACACACACACACACACACAGAGAGAGAGAGAGAGAGAGAGAGCTTATTCTAGTGATATTGCATTGATCATCTCTAGGGTGTCGAGTTTTGTGCATAATAAATATGTTTGAGAATGGAGTGAGTGATCTTTCCTTGGTATGATAGACATAGGGCGTGTTTCAGTGACTCACATGGCTAAAGCACCGTCCGCTGATCAGCTAATATTATACTATATTAACTCAAGCAATATCCACATTTTCAATGTTTCTGACTTAAGAGAACTTTCAGAAAGGCTTATATCGTGTAAACTACTCTCTCTCTCTCTCTCTCTCTCTCTCTCTCTCTCTCTCTCACACACACACTCACTATCACTCTCCTACCCTCTCTCTCTCTCTCTCTCTCTCTCTCATATATATATATATATATATATATATATATATATATATATATATATGGGAAATGCTATAGTCGCACTTGTTAAGACGACGATTTAAAACTAAAAGCAAATCTTTGGTCCACGAGTCAAGTGATCAGTGAAGTATTCGTCTTTTATTAAGTCAGATCAAGGCAATGGAACATAATAGATGACATGCTCCGGTTGTCTAGATCAAAGACACACACGCTGAGTTACGGCAGTTCTTTGTCGTCAAGCCGAATATTCGCGGTTACGAAGCGAGCCAATGACACGTTCTTTATTGTGGCAATAATACAACGTCCGAATGACGCCAAAATGTCTCCCAGTTAACGTGAATGGTGAACAGTTAAAGTTAATTATGTCCGAGTGTGGCTGAAATCAGTTGGCCTTTATCATGGTATTTAGCGGATCCAGACGATGGCATGACTTGTGATCATCTCCTGTGATTATGGCTTTCCTTTTTTCCTTCTAAGACCCGGTCGTGCGCCTTCTTCGAGTAAATGCGTGTTCGAGATCATTACGCGTTCCGAATGAACTGTAAATGCACATAAAAATTTCGTTAGAAAATTATATTTATTTCCCGCGATGAAATACAGAAAGAAATATTTCTTAAAAAACGGAAAATGAATCGCCATTGTCAGCTTCACGAGGAATTTCTAGCAGTAAACTACAGTAACATACTCCAAACAATGTTTTTGTCCGCGTTCTGAGTAATGTTCTGTACAGCAGAACTCAGGTTTGTAGGATCGAATACCATTTTTACTAGTGTCCGTGAAATGTTTTATCGGTCAATTAAAGCCCTACACCTGATCGTCTCTTCCCACATTGAGTACATCGTCGACCATAATATGTCTGAGGTACATCTGGATCTGAGAAAATATAAATCAATTACTCACTAACTCAGTAATAAGCCAATTAATTATAACGATTAAATGACAATAAATGGGCATCGCATTAAACTGCTTAAAGTAAACAAAGTTGTAAATGGCTAATTTCTGGAACATTTAAAATTGGTCTTAATGCTAAAAGATTCCGAGTTTGTTTTGGAGTGTGTGGGGGGGGGGTGAAAAAGAAAGTCAATTATATTCACCATTCTATTTCTCTATTATAGATATTTTCAATTTTAAACATAATCTGCACAAATATTTTTGGGGAGGCTCATATTGATAATTGCACGCTGCTTTATTATTATTATTATTATTATTACTACTATTATTTTTTTATATTATTATTATTATTATTATTATTATTATTATTATTATTATTATTATTATTATTATTATTACATCATGTTTTCCCGATAACTAATGATTCGTCATCTCTTTTAATCCGGACACAATAATAAGAAGGCACTTGATGTTCTGGATACCACGAGACTGGTTTAGTGGGTGGCTCCTAAAGCAACTATGATACGAACAGTAATCCAGACGGCTATCTACTTCCAGACCTTTGGGAATAGCTCTGAAATATACCACTTCGGGATCAACGATATTGGAACAATATTTGTGAGTACAGTAATTAATATATAACCGTATTATTAATACTTGTATTTAACTTAATCACATAACTCAAATTTCACATTTGCTTCATTTAAAATTTTAACACTTGGATCTTTAGAGTCACGTGGTGTGTATAATTATCGGGACATAGGTGTAGTGTTGAAATATTATTACATGATCTCGGTTGTTTAAACAAAAGTTTTGTCCCCCGAGGCTTTAGACCCAATGGTACTAGAAACTCGCTGGTATACATTTATTATTATTATTATTATTATTATTATTATTATTATAAAAGAAGTACACTTGTGCAGTGACTAAAGTAGATTATTGATGTGAAAAATATCGACTTCTCGCTGAAGTTTTGTTTTTGATGTTTTGCTGAGGAAGCACACGATCAAGTAGAATTTTTAAAAGATAACAAATAATATTACTTTCTTTCAGGGAACATTCCCTCCGTGTTTTCATTCATCATAATTTCGATTTATCATCCACGCTCCCGTTGTTAAAAGACATTATTTCAAATTTAACTGGGAAAATTAAACTGCGGGGGTCTTTGAGGGAATGGCCCGACGGTCGGTCTGGATCAATATACGAAAGGATGGATTGGGTGATGGGGGGAGGGAACCCATACGGAAAATGGTCGAAAAAATGCGGGCAAAATTACGAGTTTATTCGTTTGGTTGACAGATTATCGCCGGCGAAACAAAGAAACATCGACGTAACGGCTATTGTTGGCACAAACAAGTGGTGCGGCAGCCATTTCACGTGATTTGCAGTTTTATTGCGACCTCCGACTTCCGGTTCAGTTTCGGAGCGCGACAATGAAGACTATCGTTCGATATATCGATCGCCGACAATGCGGCGACCCCTATCGGCGGCGGTGCATCGACTGTGGCCCAGCTCTCGCAGCGGCGTCTGGCCTTAATTAAGACATTTATCATTATAAAAACGGCCGAAATGATCGGAATCGGTGGCAAAGTAACTCGGAGCGGAAGAAGTCGGTTAACGGCGATAATTCTGATTATATTTCCCACGAGTAGGCGATATAAATCAGAACAGTTCCGACAATTTCGTTCAATTGCATCGGACATTGCGGTTTTAAGGCCGCCCCGCGGATTTCCCCTTTCTTTATTGGGCCTAATGATCGGAAAACCTCATCGGTCAAGGTCGACCGTGGCGCCGATTTCGGTTTCGATTTTGTATCGTTTTATTAATATTTCCAAACATCTAGGAAGGATGACGTTTTCATCTTTAGAGATCTCCCGCTAGTTTATGCCAATGAAAATCGATGTCGTTTTCCTTGTCGGTCTCAATGGATCTACGACTCAGGTCAAGGAAAGGCCATTGTGGGACATTTATTTCAATTATGCTACATTAGAACCGTTCCTGGAGGTTTTATATCGGTGCCAGCTACGTACATATTACGTATCATCGTTGTAATTTGTTGTTTTATTTAGTTCTTGTTCGCTGTCATGTTTATTGCTCAAAGCTACGGGTGCCTTCATTGCCTAACTGGCAGTGCGGTTGCAAACAGTCCACTATCACCTGGGTTCAAATCCCGGTCTTGCTATATTTAAAAAAAATCATCCGTAACTTCGCCTCAATTTGCACAAAAGTAGCCATAACACAGTAACTTATAGTCCATCATTATCTAATATTGCCATTCCAAAGATGTTATGGCGTTCTTAAGGTTAAGGACTTTTCAGATTGGTTTTATGAAACTTTATAATTCGTTACAAATTGAACTGACAAGGGAATATAGTGTTTCAAGCTCACAACGATAAATGCATGTTATAATCCAAACATCCATTGGTTTATGTCTGATCGGCATAAAACGTAACTGAACTAGTCATATATATATATATATATATATATATATATATATATACTCTGACTAACAGATAGCATAGCCAATGTATATATTAAAGAATCTTGGTGATATGATCATATTTTCGAGTATTCATCACTTAGTGAGCTGTACCATTCTGAATATACTGAAGGTGATATATATTATAATCAGATATGTCATATGATGTACGAGATGGAACAAAAAATGGATGCCTGCATCTTGTCTTAGATAGGTAATGTTCATCAGATGGTAAGTTGAGTTCCGATAGAGCTATGATAGAGCGTTATGCTGTAAATCTCGAAGTTGTGGGTTCAAATTGGAGTTGTTCCTGTGTTTATGGAATGCTTCCCTAATGAGAATCGTCCCTTGGCCAGGCGTCCTAGATATGACTAATCCCGATACCGGAAAAACTCACTTACTCACTCACTCACTATTAAGATGGTATATTAAGTAATATGCTGATTCATATTAATATATTTGATACCAAAAGTGTATATTGTGACAAATATAGAACATCAGGGAATATATCATATATTGACAGTATTGCTCTACATTATATTTCACGTTACAGCATCTTTGCATCACTTATATATTATTATTATTAGTAGTAGTAGTAGTAGTAGTAGTAGTAGTAGTAGTGGCGGTGGTGGTGGTGTTGGTGCTGGTTGTTGTAGTAGTAGTAGTAGTAGCAGTAGTAGTAGTAGTAGCAGTAGTAGTAGTATGTTAATCGACTCGGGAATCTCCCAGTATCTATATCATATTAATTAAACTAAACATGTCTTCTAACTGTCAGAGAGAAAATCACGTTGTCGTCAACTTTATCAAACACAACAGAGAGATGGACAAGGATCTTTTAAATCGTAATATATTATTTTACCGACACCAAGACTGCTTCAATGTTGTCACCACTTTTGGGGGGAGATGGTACTATTGCCGCTAGTAAGGGTGATGGTGACGGCGATAGCAACAGTAGTAGTGATATCAGTAGCAATAGTACTAGTAGCGGTAGCAACAATAGCAGCGGCGGCTTACGTATTTCTTGTAATGGATATATTTATTTACGACAGATCGTGGACTCCGTTATATAGGATAACCGATATTCTTCGATTACCGACACTATTCCCAGCGCGGACTCCAGAAGTCCGACTGTAATAGAGTAAACCTGACTCTGGACATGCTACCTTTGTTATTGACCAGATTACGGCACACGGAGTACCGTCGGCCCCCCCCCCTCCCCTCCACCGGTCCGTCAACGGTCAGTTCTCGCTGGTCGCCACCGAATACAACGACCACGAAAAGCGAAATAAAAGAGACCCCGACGTGTGTAGACACTTCTATAGTGTAATCTGAAAGAAGCCATGGCCGGCAGACTGCGGGTTAGAGAAACGTATTAATTTCCTCGATCAAAGTAGTCACCGACAGCGGGTATTAGTCAGGTTTAGTCGGTCTATATAGGGGTCTAGTCTGGCAAGAGACCACACAACTTACGACTTCTTGCCATTGTGGAGCTGCGGGGATGCCTCGAGCCAATCCCCTCAACCTCCCAGCCCGTAATATATCCGCGGGCTCTTCAAAGCTCAGCGGGTAAGGCGCTGGACTGGAATTCTGTAGGGTGTTTGGTCGAACCGACTTCAAAAAGGTCAATGGTAGCTTATTGATAAAAGTATACTAACTGGGAAGTTGACGGTTGATGATTGTACAGGTGCATATGAAAATGTTGCTGTTTTTACGAATCAATTTTGTGCACAAGGTGGCGTAATTGAGCCGAATGACAACCTAAAGGTAATGAGCAAAAGTGAAAGTTTAAACATCCTTTGGGTATAGTAAAGACGGATTTGAACCGCGGCATCACATAGGGCATGGATACGCCATAATAATAATAATAATAATAATAATAATAATACAAGCAGTTAATATTAAACCTAATGCATGGAAGCATCATAGATATTTTTCTATTTCCATTGGTCCGTAGAGAGCCTGGATAAGTTTTCCCCCTAATTTTCCCGAAAGACGCCTTTAAGGAATGTTTCCTAGCCCCCGCAGCCACCCCATAACCAGCACCTCACCCCACCAAACTCTGAAGAGTAGGGTCTTCGGAGAAGTTGGCGAAGTGCATTCTGGGAATTCAATTACACAATTATCTCAGACCTGTAGCATCGGCGTTCAAATTCATACACAACAATGTCTAAATGACATTTCATCTTTTACTTCGCCTCATTACCTTTGCAGGTCTCTAGAGCCATACACCATACCTTGTCCATGAACGTGGCTACTTAAAACGTTGGCGTATGGCATATGGGAGGAGACGTGCTTTGTCCAGGATTTCGGTGACCAATAGCTGTTGTCGTGTGTTGTGGTGATACCTAAATGGCTTTAATCACGTCGCCATTTCCGTCTCTGTATGTCGAAATGTCAATAAACTGATTGTTGTTAGAGGAAGTCAAGCTTCGAGTTGGTGGAACATTGACCCAATGCCGTGCAACAAATGAACTATATATATATATATATATATATATATATATATATATATATATATATATATATATATAGAGAGAGAGAGAGAGAGAGAGAGAGAGAGAGAGAGAGAGACACGCACGCACACACACACATACACACACATTAATATATATATATATATATATATATATATATATATATATATATATATATATATATATATATATATATATAATATGTGAGTATTGTGGTATAGTTTCTTTTATGCACCAATGTAACAGTCCTGTCTCCTAACAACTAAACACAACTAAACGACTCACGCGATCCAACGTGCCATGTTTTGTTGCGAAAACTTCACCTCCCCCCCCCACTGAAGTGTGGGTGCTTTTCGAATTATCCGAATGAGGCATTGGGAGGCATTTCTTTGTCCTTCCGCTACTTCCTGGTCGAGCTAATCTACATAACCAATCTCCTGGCAGCCACCTCATTATAGCTCGTGGATGTTTTTGTGGAAAGATCGGGATTTTAATTCGCCTTACACCCATTGTCGACTGGTCTGGATCGGAGACGTGTTTCTTTAAGTCCGTTGACGTGATCAAGTGAAATTGTATTAGCGGCACTGGGCCGTCTTTGTCCAATCCATCATTATTATATGTAGACGATGAGTGTATGGGACGAGATATGTCGGAGTGACGTCAAAACATTAGCTCGCTCTATATCGGGTTAACGATAACATGATTCTGTTGTTGGTCGCTTCTTGTCTTCGACCTGTCCGTCTTACTTCTGGCCATCTTTCCGATGATCGGTCTATTCATCCATCCACCGATCCATCCATCCATCCATTCATCCAACAATCCATCCATCAAGCCATCCATCCATTCATCTATCCGTCCAATCTTTGATTTTTATTTATTTCATGATTGAATTGATGGATGGATGGATGGATGCATAGATATATGGATTAATAGATAAATAGATAGATAGATAGATAGATATAGATAGATAGATAGATAGATTGATTGATTGATGACTATAGATTTATCTATCTCAATTGAACTATTTAGCCGAAAATTGTTTCATCAGGAAAGTGAGACGATCAAATGAAGCATCACAAGACTATGGCAACACTGAGATTCGAACCCAGACTTGAAGGTTTGCATCCAGTGCACAATTTACTATGCTGAAGGAACCAGTCAGGGAGTCAGTTAGTGAGTAAGTTAGTCATTCAGGCAGACATTAACTAGGCAACATAGTAACTTAGTAACTCAGTAACTCACTCACTCAATCAATCAACAAATCAATCAATCAATCATCCGAGTACATCCAGCCCATCAACCAGCTATAGGTACAATGATGGCGACAGTTCGGTGTTATTGAGCCATAATAAAGATCTTTAAGGATCAACATATTGATCGTCGATCAAAGACTAATGTCTACCTTATACACATAAAGTCGATTGTGACGTCGAGCTGCCAGTGGGACGTCGGTCCAGAATAATACATAAATCGTCGACGTGAGGTCTTCGTTTGTTGTTATCGACCAATAAATAGCTCATTGTCACCGTCACTATATCTGGTGCTCTTCGTCGGCAAAATGGCGGCCCGTGATCGAAACTCAGCGAAAGTAATGGCCGCCAATTTCGTGGGATTATTTCTCGAGATTATTGGAGCTCACGATGATGGCACCGTAGGTGATGTGATGAAATAGATAATGGGAGATTCCTTGATTGATT
>JAODUP010000218.1:80000-97500 GCA_025642065.1 Paralvinella palmiformis
AAAACCAACAACTGAGAAATAGTTTTATCATAAAACTACGATTAGTCTTCAAAATTTAACACGTAACTATAATTTGGGATATTCGATAAACTGAGGTGCGATAGTTTGAATTGTTAAATACCTGAATCGCCGTTCTAATTACGGAGTTACTGTTATTTGTGTTTGACCAATGCCAGAGCTAAATAATCCACTCACTCACTCACTCACTCACTCACTCACTCACTCACTCACTCACTCACTCACTCACTCACTCACTCACTCACTCACTCACTCACTCACTCACTCACTCACTCACTCACCACTCACCACTCACTCACTCACTCACTCACTCACTCAACTCACATCAATCAATCAATCAATCAATCAATCAATCAATTACTCACTCCTAATTTGTAAGGATTTGACAGCCTACTGGTAGAGTGTTTGGCTAAAACACGATAAAAAGGGACTTTTTAAAACAACTTTAAGTAAGACTTCTAAATGAAACCAAAAGTTAGAATTCTTCATCCACGATTAGAATGTTACGATCAATTAATACCCGTTCACGATCATTATGACGAACGATACGACCTCAGTTAGATTAGACCGGTCCTGATTGGCACGTCTCGCCACTGACCTAATTACCTCCGGCCTAATTATGAAGCTGACCTCGCCTTAAGCAGACGTACTCCTCGCAATGGATGCCTAAATGAGACTTGTTCAGATGACCAAGGTCGTGTATAATGACGGCAACTGAAACCGATTGAAAAACATAAACCGTACAGTAATTAGTTACAATGACGAAGTTTGACGGACGTTCTAGTTAGGGCCGTTAGTCGACTCAGTTAACCGGAAATGAATGTCCTCACGTCGTCACGGCTATAACAGACTCGTATGAGGTTTGAGGGTTTGAATATATGTCATAGAGGATGAGCGTTGTATCGGCTTTCTTTGGGCAAATTTAACATGATTTGATATGAACAATTCGATAAGCCTAATTCTGCTCCATTTATCCTTCTCTACACACTACCAGATAGACCATCAATTACCGTTCTCTTTCCGGGATCTAAAAGACATTTAAAGCGAACAGGAAATACTAAAACAATCGTGCAGTCGGCACTGAAAATATTAGAAGTAGATGTTAAACTGCGGCAACTGCATTACTGAAACATAAATATCTAGATTATTAATGTTTGTAATTTGGCTGGCGATGAATTACATCGATTATGGCCGTTATCGAATAAGGCCCGTGTCGAATACGACGAAATAAATCTATTGTGTAATAAGTTTATTGTTATTGAGTGGTGAACGTTAGATAATCAAATAATAAAAACATCATGTTTATTTTATCTCAACTTGTGTTTATATAATAATAGCTAAACGTGTTTCGAGGTGTGAGTGTTTTGTTTGTTATTGTTACTGTTCTAGTAGTAGTAGTAGTTATTATTATTATTATTATTTTTGGTATGATTTATAATACAATTTATTAAATTGTTAAAGGGTTATAAGTGTTGTTTCTAACATGTTCGGTAACTGACTAATTCATTAGTAAATCTCATAATTAAATGATAAACAGTTATGATTAGCGATAGAGACCGATTAAAATAATCTCATCTGGATCAACCTTCGTTCAACTGATCCGTGTTGCTTCATTATGACATTATAGATAAAGTAAACATTTAAAAAGTGTTATGGATATATATCTATTGACACATATTTTGGTAGATATGACAACATAAAAAGATACAGTTTTCCCAGTTCCCTTTGTTTTTGTCATTATATAAACTCGCTGTTTTGGGGCGCCATTTACGAGCAGGGAACATATGTTCATTGAGGCTGTTTTAGTTATATTTATTCTAAGAGTCGTACCGTTATTGTTGTTGTTGATGTTTAGTTTGAAGAAGACTTACAGGTAAAGCTATATGACTAGTATTCTGAGGACGACTCTTCAGTGAACTGCCGTTTTAACAGACTAACGCTGTCTGTTAGTAGTCCGCTACCCCACACCCGGAATTCCACCGACACTCGCCAGATGGCGAGCGTGCGTTGATTTAGGGCTATTAGGTCGAGTTAGGTCACGACTTTGATATGCAATGGCCAAGGTGAAGGACGTATTTCTTCAGACCCTTAAATAATGTATCAACCGTGAATTTGTATTCGTTTCATGATGTCGAGGACAACAAGAACTCATTACTGTACCAACGTGAGTGCATACATATGCCATATTATGGGGCGATAATGGAGTGTTTCCTATACGCGAGACATTTAAACAAAAATGACTAAGTTTTTTAGTAGATATATACATGAGATAAATCTGCCTGATAGGATGATCAGGTCACGTGTCGATATGACGTCGATGGAAATAGAAGCAATTAAGAACGAGACTGCGGTTAATGCGTTCATTAATTACGAAAAAAAAACCAGTTCGTCACACTTTGAACAATTACGTTAATTTATCACTGATGAGGACCTGTCAGATAATATGGTTTATTCAAATAATGAAGCGTGATGCCGCAGACGAAGAGGGGGGAGGGTTGGGACGCGAATCGTGCAGACAAGGATCAAGGATTGATTGCTTCCCACCGTCTACACCAGACGTCTGGATATGCAACACAGATCGGTGCTTTGAACTCCAGATTACTGACTACCTGTCAGAGTCTAATGTATATATATATATATATATATATATATATATATATATATATATATATATATATATATATATATATATATATATCAGAACACATGGTCAATTCCATTTGGTTTTTGCTCTAAACTTCCTTTTCACAAATGTTTTTATTCAAACTGATTGCCATCAAATAATAAAGGAGGGTTAGATAGATGATAGATAGAGGTCTTACTTTCAAGGTGAAGGACGTATAGTTGATTATAAATAATATTTATATAAAAATTAGTTTGGCTATTCTATTGATTGATCAAGTCAATAATGAAATATATCATTAGTCAAACAATCTAATAATAGTACTTGTAACTATCAATATATAAATATATATTATTATATATATATATATATATATATATATATATATATATATATATATATATATATATATATATGGCATAACATAACATGGCAGAAATGGTCTAGCCTCACTATGTTTAGTACATTTTTGCCTAGTTATATATTGATATCACAAATATATATTTTTAAATATATTATATTAAAATAGCTGTAATTATAATTACTGCACGCATGGACACACACACACACACACACACACACACACACACACACACACACACACACACACACACACACACACACACACACACACACACACATACACACACACACATGACACACAAATCATTACTGTTTTATAATTAAATTATCCATATTTATAGTCACACTGGGTTTATTTTAGGCCCGTAGAACTAAACTGATAAACACAGAACATAAAATAGTCGTCATGTACGTCCGGTAATCTATTGGGTTTCAGTGGCTACATAATTGTGTAGTCACTCCGCTACTGTGGTGCAGTAGATAGTGCGCTGCGCTGTAACCTTCGAGTTGTCGAGTCAGTTCCAATGTTAGCTGTGTCTACGTCATGTGTCAATATATCGCCGCCCTCGGCTATCGCTGTCGAGGATGAGCAATAAGATTAGAGCAGCTAGACACAGATTACTCGGATATGGGTTCAAATCCTATATTTGGAGAGTGTTTCATCTTTCACTTCCCCTCATTATCGTTTGATCTCGCTTGATCCATTTCCCCTCTCATGCGCACAAAAGTATCCATAAAACAACAAAATGTTTCTAATCAGTTACATCCAAATGCACCACCATCTGACATCAGTAGATAAACCTGTTTTAAGGAGTGTTATAATAATAAAAACATCAAATAGCCCCGTAGTTCTTCCAGAAGAAGCCATATGGGTTTCAGGACTGAGATTGATTGCTGATATAGGATCAATGGGAGTCATTATGGGGTCGTTTATTGTAGGCCATAGCTGGTCAGGCGTGATTTAGTCAACAAACTGGAAACTGTAATGTCTCTCGTCTAGGAATAGAGATATAGATCGCTGTCACGGCGATGGCAGTAGACAGTCACGTTGTCCATCTACTGTGTAAGCATGCGCGAGTTTGCGTTCTCGCGCGCGCGCGTGCACTTGGTCCATCCAATTGGCGTTTTCTACGAAATAGTTTTGTTCTACCTGGAATATTTTTTGTTTGTTAAATAGAAAATGAATCACACGCACGCACGTACGTATGCACACACGCACACTATATATATATATATATATATATATATATATATATATCAACATATCTATCTATCAACATATCTATCTACTATCTATCTATCTATCTATCTATCTATCTAAAAGCTCTTCTCCTCATCTCTTTCTCATTCTCCAAACCTAATTCGTTCACGTGACTTTGTGAACTCGTCCATTGTAATGAATGCATTAATAAACAAGGACCCTTAATCATTCTGTAGTTTGTTGATATTCCTATACGACCCCTTTAACAGATATAATTATCTATTCTGGTCACGTGTCAGTGGTAAGTATTCCGAACCGACACAGTAGATGGAGGGTAGAATTCTAAATGTAAACAATAACAACAACACGGCAACAACAGAATGATGCTCCTCGGCTGTTGAAAGAAAACGTTTAAAGTATTAAATCTTTCGTCCCCTCGACGGTCCGCTAAAGACAAACCTCGGCAAACATCGGCCCCCCCCCCCTGATGCTTCCCCCCCCCTCCCCACACCGAGGGACGAGGGCAAAGCGAACAGAACGCTCGCACGAGCGCACATCGGAATTAACTCATTAACTAGCACGGGAGACCCTCGTGTAAACACCGTGTCTGAGGCGGTCAACGTACGACGGGATGCGAGATGGCTCTGGCCTCCTTATACCGGTCGGAAGGCAATTTGTCAGCGAGTTTTATGGCACGTATCCCATTATTTTGACCTGGCTGTAGCCCGGGTCACGGAGCACGGTATCCGTAGGCCGGTGGCTGTACGGGGAGGGGGAGGATGGGGTCGGTCGTCTATACGATATCGGTAGATGTTACTCAGAAGTCTAGCACCGTGAAGACGTAATGCTGACTCTCGGCCGATCGCTTCATTAATATTTCACGGTCGGTGCTGACGTCTAGCGAGAATATGACACCTAGAGACCGCTCCGAGATACGCTCGTTATTCTGGAAGACATTAAGCAAAGGCCGAGTGGGTGGTTGGGTGGTCGGTCTCTCGGTGGTCTGACTGACGAGTCGTGATCGGATGGTTCCGAGGCGGTGACGCGGTTTGGTCCGGGTGGTGATAATGTGGTCTCCGTAGATGTGTGGTCTTGGTACTGGGCGCTCGGACTCCAGTGGTACTTGTGTGGTTTTGCGGGGGTGTGTGTGAAAGTTGGCGGTAAATGGTCCAATTGGTAGGAATATGATCTTGGAGCGTTGACATGGTGTGGTCTGGGAAGGTGGCTAGAAGGTGGCGTTGTGTGGTTCAATTTGTACTTGTGTGGTCTTGATGGTTATTATGTAGTCTTGGGTTGGTGATATGGTATGGTCAGGGTGGTACTCGTGGACTTACGAGATAGTGACTCTGTGTGGTCGAGATAGTGACTCTATGTGGTTGAGATAGTGACTCTGGGTGGTCAGAGTCCTGGACTCTGTGTGGTAGGAGTCCTGGTCACATGGTCTTGTGGCGAGGAGAGATGTTTGGCCTCTGGGTGGGTGACGGTGCTGTGCGGTTCTGGCGGTTATCATGTGATCTCGGGGCGGTGCGACTTTAGTCCCAACCGTATTAGTACTGTGTCGAATATTATTTTCTTGTCGTGGCTTTGTGTGACCTTGATAATGAGATGGTTAGTTCGTTCTCGTTTCGCTATCTTTTCATCTCTATATCTAAGTCTAGTGTTTTGTATCTCTATTTGTGTGTTTCTGTCTCTATCTATCTATCTATCTATCTATTTATCTATATCACTGTCTAAATCTAACTATAATTGATTAGTTAATAACATAGCTATAACAGAGGACCCCCTTTCCTTTATCTCGCTTATTCTCTCGCTCTCCGCGTGTGTAGGTGTGCGTGTGTACGCGCATGAGTGAGTGAGTTTGTGTGTATGTGTGGGTGTGTGCGTGTATGTGTGTGTGTATTCGTGCTCCTACGTCCGTGCATGTGTGTTAATAGGACTATGCACATTATGTGCTTAAGCATACGAGAGATCATTTACATAAAGGTGCATACATTAAAATAACTTTAAGATAATTAAGACACTTTAATTACTCACCTTAAAATGATCATCTTACACTCAGACATCGTGAGAGTGTTTGTTATGTTAATAATTACTTTTTTGTTGTTTAGTTTTGTTAGATATGACATGTCGCTGTTCTGGATCGACCTCAGTGTTGAGTCAACTTTGAGGAGGTAGAGTCTATAGGGATTATATCTCCCTCATAAGAATGATGAATAATGATGAAAATATCCTCTCAACTTCACTCTGATCATGCTTTACCTCACCACTGATATTAACCGACGTACATATACGTACACACACACACACACGCACGCGCACACACAAGTACTCACACATTCACACACATCCTCACATCAGTCACCATAAAGATCCATATTAACAAAATCCCCTCCAGTTAAGAGGTCCCCATTCCATGCGAACAAAAGACTCCAACTTACCCCGTACTCTAACCAACTAATATCAATCCTTTATCATAGACTGTAACCTCAGTCCAATATAGGCCATTGACTGTCATAGACCATAAATCTCAGTCCAATATAGACCACTGACTGTCATAGATCATTAACCTCAGTCCAATATAGACCACTGACTGTCATAGACCCTAAACCTCAGTCCAATATAGACCACTGACTGTCATAGACCATTAACCTCAGTCCAATATAGACCACTGACTGTCATAGACCTAAACCTCAGTCCAATATAGACCACTGACTGTCATAGACCCTAAACCTCAGTCCAATATAGACCGCTGACTGTCATAGACTCTAAACCTCAGTCCAATATAGACCACTGACTGTCATATACCCTAAACCTCAGTCCAATATAGACAACTGACTGTCATAGACCCTAAACCTCAGTCCAATATAGACCACTGACTGTCATAGACCCTAAACCTCAGTCCAATATAGACCACTGACTGTCATAGACCCTAAACCTCAGTCCAATATAGACAACTGACTGTCATAGACCCTAAACCTCAGTTCAATATAGACCACTAACTGTCATAGACAGATAAAGTATCATCTGAGCACCATTATAACGAGTAATGATAGAAGTCATTACACGGTTCAGTGCTAGATGACTCCTCACATCGTTTAATAATCGGTCTTCGGTACAAAGGCTCAGATATCTGAGCTGGTGAGATGCTGAGCTGCAGCCGAGCTGTTGAACTGGACAAAGAATGGAGGTTTGGTGGTGATGGTGGTGTGGCGGGGGGGGGGGGCTATCTTTTAGTACATGTTAAGAAATTACATTTCTTTGAGTTTGCCCTCACCCCCCCCCATTCAAAAATGTTTTGATTCGAGTGGAGACGCTCTCGCTTATCATTTGTTAGCACCATCTTTGGTAGCATCATTTGTATCACCTTGTATATATATATTTGTTCGTGTGTAGGGAAGCAGATGCCATTATGGTGTTCTCTAATCATCCCGACATCTTACGATTTCAAAGCAGTTTTATCTGATGTCACAATCACCATGGTAACAGTATACGTCCCTGTTATAATGCGGTCAGCTCTTTAAATCACTACTGATCTACTGGATGATTAGTGTAGCCTGTTTGATGACTACTCTGTCTGTCTGATGACTAGTGACTTGTACGACTATTACATTTTTGCTTACTAGTTTTTAAACATTCCTTATGTACAATTACACCTTGTGGTGTATGAATACATCTTATTGTGTATGACTGTATATTGTCATGTATGACTAGATCTAGTTGTGTATAAATTAATTGTATAAGAGTTAACTTGTTATAATATAAGACGACTACATTTTCTTATGACTACCAGTTTATTTTATAGCAAACTATCTGTTATATAACTATATTGGGTGTCAACCAATTAAAAAAAAATTGAAAAAGGTTTGGATTAAGACGTTGACTAAAAACGTTTGTCTTTCTCAAATATTTTTTATTTATTTAGAACAAGACAGATTATTTAAAGTATACATCATCCAATCAACGTTTAGTATTCTCTCAACTGTTAATTGTAAAATATATTTAATTAAATATAATAAGTTGTATCGACTATCAGAACCACTATCCCCCCCCCGAAATAAACCCCAGGAACAATCCTGTTGTACACATCACTATCCAGGAAAACGAATGGCCGTTCAAGACAGCAATATTAATTCGCGAGACGAACAATCTAAGTTTGATACTCTGAGATCTTCTGAAGGCTTCATGGAACATATTGTGTGTTCGAACGTTACTGAACGTTAGCGTTACTGAAGGTAATTGTGGGAGATTGACTACAACATTAGGTCAAGGTCGTCTAAATACAATGTGACTGAACGATTATAATAGATGGTGGCGTGTGGGCTTTCTGATAGTGTAGTGATTAGAACATTGCGTTGCAAATTTGTAGGTTGTGGGTTCGAATCTGACTAAAGCCTGTCTTTGGGGGATGTTTCTCAAGAGAATCGCCTCTCACTACACTGTCAAAGGTTTAACCAATGCCGAGGCTACACAAATCAACTCAACAAACACGCACACCCAGGTACACACACACACACACACACACACACACACACACACACACACACACACACACACACACAATCACGGGTACAACAGTTCGTGTTCTCTACTGTTTCATGGTTCTAATCTAATATTGCACACACACAATCTCGGAATTTCATATAAAAGAAAGAACATCGCGATGGACAATTTTAACAAGCAAATATAAAAATAAAACTCTTGTAAATTATTTACGAACGAAGTAATATGAAGAAAGAAGAAAAAAATCACTTCTTGAAATGTTTTCCCCTTTCATCTTCTGTCAAAGACAATAATATTTTGCAAGTTATCATTGTTCGAGTCATAACTAACCGGTTTCGATTTTAGACCCGAAAGAAGGTAGGAGCAAAATCCCATTGGGAAATTACCGAACGAAAATTTCCTCTAGATGACATCTCGTTTAATAGCATTAACTAAAAACAAGCCAATGGTGGGGCATTTGACCGGAAACGGATCTGTCACCAGTACAAATATTAGCCAATAGGCTCTCTTTATCAAGAAATCCATTTCTGGATCCAAGTTGGACGTCATAATCACTTCGGAGATATTGGACATGGAGTATTATTCTCTGTTAGGTTGCATCACCGTGGATCAGTTGTCTAATCTAATAACATCCCGACAGTGTTGGGTCTCGTCAATATCTTTGTCTGATCGCATTATGTCAGAATACTGCCACACCCGTGTGATTGTTTATGTTTGAATGTATGCGTGTGTGCTTTTGTGCGTGCGTGCGTGTGCATGTTTGTGGGTTAATGTTTGTTTGTGTATTGTGTGTATTATGTGTCAGTCAGTGAGACAGTGAGTCAGTGATTTAGCAGCTACGCGATATGCATACTAGATATAATAGATATTTCTCACCTCATGTACATACACACACGCACGTACGAACATACATACGCACGCACGCACACGCGCACGCGCACACACATACACACACACAGAGAGAGAGAGAGAGAGAGAGAGAGGGAGAGAGTAGCATCAGTAGCAACAGCAACATGTTACAGCAATTCCAAACGTACGTGTTACTGTGTATAAACGACCGACTTGACATTTTGAATTATATGCAGTGATATCCGGTTAATCGAACATAATATTTGAATCGAAGCCATTAGTGTGGTCAGAGCCAGCTAAGTGCTGTCAGGTCACATAGTAACTGATCAATCGATTGAAGTATTAGAATTCGACGAGATGCCTTCTAGTGTTAGGATAGAATTGGGACAGTCACTTCGACTGTCATCGAGTAGTAAAGAAAGGTCATTTTCTGTTTAAAGTCTGGAAGCTTTTTATTTTAAAATCTTCAATATTATAAATATCATCATCACCACCACCATCATCATCATCATCATCTTCATCAATATCACCATCTTCAGATGGATGATGATGATTATTATGATAATCATGATAATGATGATGGTGGTTGTGGTGGTGATGATGATGATGATAATGATGAATGAATGAATGAATTAGTTACAGTTGTTCGTGTTTGTTTCATAAATCTGATAAATAGACCATAAACCAGTAGACGTCGGTCTGATGATATTTTATTGTGGATTTTGATGGATGAAAGATAATCTGTCGGATTAAAAATAAGAAAAACAAAAACAACGAAAGCTTCTTGAAACGTTCCCTCTTTCTCATACATACCAGTGCACACTCGGAGACACGCAATACATGCGCACCTACACAGACGAGCTTTACTAGTTAAACAAACGCATCTCGAATACGAAGGTGCTGTTGATAGTAATTAATTAATTTATTAATAAACATGAATCCGTTGATATTATGACATAAACAACCTTTATTTGATCATTCATCATTAAAATATATAAATATTCCATACAATAACGTTTCACATTCACAACACTGTGCGACCTTGACGTTAGTCATGTTCCAAACGTAAACATATTATGGCTGACTTCCGGTGGCGTCTTAATATTGACAAAACTAACACAATCTGCGTCATTCCTTTTAACAAATACGTTCTCACGGCTATGACAAAGTGATTAACTCGATAATTCGATCAAAGAAGGCGCCATCTATTTCAAAGTTGTGTCCATTCTCTTATTTACACGTCCTTCTACGGATGGCAAACGAAATCCTGAACGAAGTCTCCAATGATACTAATACATTTCTTCCGGCACTCGAAGACAGCTCCTTATCACTCTTTAAAGGAGCTTTTAGGAAGACTCCGACGAGGAAATCCACTTAAGGCTGCATTTCTTAAATTTTACACGTGTTTTTCTAACTATTTAATATCACCAACTGGGACTAGCTAGCCATTTTACAGTACTCCACCCAACACATTTACTGTAATACGTACGACGTGAAATGTGAGTCGATTTTTACCGTTAGCCATTAATTCTAGCTTTGGTGGGACTTTTTTTACTTTTTTTGGCGATGCCTAGGTTGAACTTGGGGAGGGGGGAGGGGGGGTTAGGGAGAGGGAAACGCTGGATTGATGTAAGACCTTTTATAGGAATATAAATGTGGAAAAAGATGAATAATGTTTTATACAAGAATGATGTTGATTTGTAATGTAAATAATTGTTTCTCCGGTGTGTGTGTGTGTGTGTGTGTGTATCCATCTCTCTGTCCGTCCGTCTGTCTGTCTGTGTATGTAAGTCTCGCTTTATGTCTATCTTTCTCATTACACACCCTCTTTGTATGTATATAAACATTGATATATATATATATATATATATATTTGTGTGTGTGTGTGCGCGCGCGTGTGTGTGCGTAAGTATATACATATATTTATGTATGTATGTATATATGTATGTACCTACGTATGTATTTATGTCTAAGATGATTGATGTTTTACGGCCACTTTTGTGTACAAGGTAGGCTAAATGGGCCGAGCGACCTCCAAAGGTAATGAGACGAAGTGAAAGACGAAACAACCTTCAGATATGCCCACGCCGGGATTCGAACACGGATGGTAGTGATCTGTGGTCCAGCACGCTACCGCTAGACCACGGAGGCGTCCATATATTTATGTCTATATGTCTATATGTATGTATGTATGTATGTATGTATACACGTAAGTATACATGTATGTTTGTATGTCTGCATGCCACATGTACGCATGTATCCATATATGTATGCATGGATGTAGATGTGTATGTATTATTTATGTATGCATATTTGTATATATGTGTGTATGTTGAGACACAGGTACCTCAGACAGTAACTGATTAGATGAAATGAGTTTTCATGATTACTTTCTGATGGAAAGGGAACTTGGAATTATTACGCTGTCTAATCGACAACCAATATAGTGTTTGGAGATCCGGAATGATGTCACATCGTTGATGCGATCATATTTCACTATATGACACAGATCAGAATTTATTGAAGATGGTTCCTGTCATAATAAGATATGTCGCAAAAATGTAATAATCCATATAATCATCCATAGGGACACTAAAGGATTCACTAACGTGTAATGTTGAGTTTGTTTTCAGGATGGGACATAATGTGGTGAAGTCAAACAGATAATATTGCTTTGATTCATCTAGAGCTGGGAAAGAAAAGGAAACATTGATTCATTGTCTGGATCGATATATATATACATACAATTCAGTATGTCATACAATTATTTATCGCTATACCATGTAGATCTCTAGCAGATCACTGAATACGACAACTGACACATCCAGATCTACTTTCTTTTGTTATTGTTTTGATACCGTACTCACCAGGTTTTGTTTGTTTTATTTTTAGAAGTTGAGATTAGCATAGTAACTGAGATATTATACTATGTCGATATGGCACACACACACACACACACACACACACACACACACACACACACACACACACACACACACACACACACACACACACACACACACACACACACACAGGTACAAAGGCTCGTGTTCTCTACTGTTTCATTGTTCTAATATAATATTAATGTTTTACGGACTCTGTATTTGTTACATGTGTTTTATTATTATAGTCTCATGGAGTCGTCCGTAATAAAGTTAGTAATGCACTGCGCTCCTTTTCTTCGTAGCGGGGTTCGAATCTTGGTGTTATGGGTTGGTCCTTCATATAACCATCTCGGCTTTCTGGATAATATCATGTTTCCATGACCTCACTGATAATGGTATTGGCCACATATTTCTACAACCTGAGTTCTAGTCCATGTTTGGCTACTTCTGAAGGGTATTCCATCTTTCACTTCCCTACATTATCTCGGTCAGTTTAGAGTCTATCATGTGGACAAAACAACAACATTTGTCTCTAGATAATAGTTCCTTAATGATAAATTCTAAATGTGATCAGCACCGATAGTTAACAAAATACTCACACATTCATACCCCCACTCACTCATTCATTCACTCACTTAATCTGTTACCCACCCACTCATACCATCTTACTGTACGTTCTGATGGGGTTGCGATTAGGGTAGTACGTTACCAAACTCCAGGTTGTGAGTTCGAATCTGGTTCATAGCTGTGTTAATGGGATTTGTTTCTCAATAATATCAGTCATTGACAATAAGTCTTCGGTATGACACAGAGCTGTGGATAAATAACTCAGATGAGTCTAGCCATCTTACAGATGTCGGCGCTAGTTAGGACTGAGTATCTGGCTGGAAGCCATTCTGGATCTTAGATATACACCTATATAATATAGCACTATTCTTAACTCCGAGGGGGGTATTGTATTTGTATTAACCAGCAAACGGCGTCTAATGCACAATAATTCATCACCGGCCCCGCTAGCTCAACTCGCCTCCCGACGCCAATTTACGGGCGAGTCAATCACTCAGAGCACGAGAATGTCAGTAGCAACAGCCGCCAGTTGGCCTCGAACCCGAAGCATCCCTACCCACGGAGCCATCGTTGTCCACAAACAAACAAAAATGTCTGGGAAAATAATGTTTGTTCCAGAATAACTCACACTCCTAACGCGGACATTTAATCTAATAATTATATTTTCTCTAAGAACACTGGGAGCTGCCTCATTAAAATTTAATATTTCTACTCATGAGGTCGGCGGGCCTAGATCTACCATCTGATCCTAGGTCTACCGTCTGATCCTAGGTCTACTATCTGATCCTAGGTCTACTATCTGATCCTAGGTCTACTATCTGATCCTAGTTATAACATCTGATCCTAGGTCTACCGTCTGATCCTAGGTCTACCATCTGAGTCTAGTTCTACTATCTGATCCTGGATCTAACATCTGATCCTAGCTCTACCATCTGACCCTAGGTTTCCTATCTGACCCTAGGTCTACCATCTGACCCTAGGTCTGTCAACTGACCCCATATCTACTAACTGACTCTAGCTCTGCCTATTGACTAGACTGACATATTTTGTATTCTACACGACCAACTTGTTTTTATAACACGATCCATGGTATCGCTGTCAGTACGGTAGTTCCCAGGGGGCGCCACTATCCGGACGCGAGACGCTGAATTGACTAATCGGATAAACTGGTTTATTAACTTCAGTCGTGACGTTATCACGGCTCAACTGCAGTTGACGTCGACGTCGACAAATTATGCATTACGTAAAGTTTTCCATCATTATAGAGTACTCTTATGATGTCGACGGCAGCGCAATACACGTCCAGGTCGTGGGATAGAATCCCAATATTATCTCTGTCTCTCCGATGTTTCATCCATCAGTGAAAAGCTTCAGCCTGATAATGGTATTTCTCTAGAGAATACATATTGCGTAAAATGTTCTAGGTTAACCCACTACTGAGGGTAAACCATACTCTCTCCCACTACTGACTCACACATCCAGTCCCTCACTCACTATTACGCAGAGATAGTTTCTGTATTAAAGCGTATCTTATTTTCGTACATTTCATGATTATTTATTATATTAACCATATCCTAGTCACATCACACACCTTGTAGATGTCATTTTACCGCTGAAGCACCAGGTAAGACCAACCAACAAAATATAAGTTACGGTCAATGACAGAAATAGATTATATCTCAGAAATAGGGAAATGGCTTTGAAAAATAGGGTTTACTTTATTGAATAAACGACTTTATTAGCTATAATATTAAACTATATATATATATATATATATATATATATATGTAATATCATCAAACTCTATGACGATGTATTAACTAATAACTAAGTTTAGGTTTCGGTTGTGATATAAACATTCTGAAAACTCATTAAAAAGAATGAAAAATCATATTAATAATAATAATAATAATAATAATAATAATAATAATAATAATATGTCAACACACTACTGATGTTTATTTGACGAAAACAAATTCTGTATAATATGTTTTGTCTCTCGGTTGAGATGAGTATTTGATTGATCAACCGTGGCATCTAGTTGTATCTAGTTGTATCTAGTTGTATCTAGTTGTATCTAACTGAATCTAGCTTTAGATGTATCTAGTTGTATATATATGTATCTAGTTGTATCTAGTCAATGGTAGTTACATATATTGTCCTGAAGACCTTAAAGACGATAGTTTTAAAAATTAACTGGATCTAATATTATAAAAGCAGGCGTTAAAGCATTTTCAAAGGTTTTCAAACATCGTACCGTATAAATTATTCTAAATATAACTTATTCCCTTTTCCCTACTGCTTTAACATCTGTAGTTGCCTTTTTTTCAGTTGTTCAAAACACTGTTTAAATTGTTTACAATTATTTATCTAAATCATTTGATTCAAAAAGTTTGATTTAAATCTGACAAACGTTTATCTGTAGAATTGTCAAATTAGTATTACAAATAAACCATTCTTTATCTACCTCTTCGATCAATCGTAAAGTTCTTAGATGTAAGCAAATATTTCAGCAGTTTCCATGTGATCATCATGGATATCTTTACTTGGAAACTCTATTTGGAAAAAAGTAGAGAAAACAAGAAACAACGAAATATTTAAGTTGTAATCTCTTGTATCATTCGGCAATAATTCAGACACAATCTCTGTTCGGGCTTCCAAATCAATTGTTTCACCAACTTAAACCCCCCCAAAACCTCAACGCTTTCCACATTACATTTATTGAGAGAGAAACAGGTTTATTGAATGACCAACAACAACAACAATAATAATAATAATAATATTAATAATAATAATAATAATGTAAAATCACTCTAGAACAGAATAGCTGAATGTGATGATCTATAAATCAAACATCATTATCATTAGCATACCTGTACACAAATGATATTTTAACGATCCAATCATAACCATGTAGACTCATATAAAAGGAAGTTTTTTATCGTATTTTATCACAAGATATAGGGTTAATATTAAATAGTTTATTAATATTTCATAAACTTCTATTCGAATTCCATATTATGTATGATAATATATATGATATCAAGGACATCTTCCGGTTATTGTCTGGGGGTAGAGCGAATTATGATAACAAAATAGTAAACAGTCTCAAGTCGTAAAATAAGTTAATTAAATATCAGTTTATTTCCTCATTATGCCATCAAATATCAAATCTAATTGTTTGTGGTAACTTGTATAATGTCACCATCTAGTCTCGACCAAGGTATCAATAGATAAATGATCCCCTCCAATGTATTATATGTTAGAGTATAACTGTTTACTCGCCAATCGTATAACTCTGTATGTGTAAGGAGGAATACTGACTTTAGACCAATCAAATGTAACACGAACTTTTCTCGTGGTATTAAATATATGAATCATTCCATTTCCGTTGATTAATATTGAGCTTTGGTGTGATAAAAGGGACAACAAGAGTTCTGCCTCTGAATCAGTTATTATCTTATTTTGTTGTCGTGTATCCATCTATAAATGATAACATCTTGCCAACAGCTAGATTACATAAACATAAAACTGGCAATCTTTATTATACTTTATGGTTGAACGTTATGGCCTAAATCTGGGCTCTGTATAACATAATAATCTTAATAATGTTAATTATAATCACCTGATGCAATAGATTGGATAGATAGGACGCAAACAAATAGTGATATTTCTGTAGGATCCAACAACAACAATAACAACAACAACAACAATAATAATAGTAATAACAGTAATACTAATAATAACAATAACATCCTTCTGTATTAGCCATCCTAATCAACGCCTTTATAAATCTCGGTGGAATATTCAAATTTGTTTTATTTTTTGTTGTGATTTCAACTTAACAAATGACAAAACATTACTTCTGGCTGCCTCACGTAAACTACGATCACTAATTACTGCTTCCGCAATGAAAGACGACGAGAAGATAAAACTGTTATCGCGTCTTCATCATCATCATCATCCACCATTTCCGGTTGATGATATGGTCTCATCTTTCTCGTTCACCTTTCTATACAACCGACAAGGTTTTATTGTCTTCTTCCTCCTCACCAGAAGAGCGTGTCTCGATCTTTATGAAGCTTTTTTCTTCTTCTGGTTTGTAGTTAACGCTTGTTCCCGGAAGCAAGTCGTTGGCGCGTTGCTTTGCCGGCCGCCATGTCGTGGGTTCGAATTCCAGTATATTGGCCGTGCTACGCTATCTATTCCCTAGGCCATTTGGTCAGAATGTGACTAGTGCCGAGTTCAGACTCACTGACGCACACACTCACTGACTCACATTGATCCATTGCTGCTTTTGGACTTCTTCAGATACGACAAGATGACACTTTTTCATTTACTGGCGAGACAATACTTTTATTTTTAATGTTATAGACCAGAGACAGCAAGCAGTAGGCTACCTTTATCTACCTCGTATTGTCATATACAGCATGAATCTGTATTTATATACACAGATTATGATGATTGGTGTTTTACGGCCACTTTTGTGCACAT
>JAODUP010000218.1:102500-110000 GCA_025642065.1 Paralvinella palmiformis
TATATATATAGAGAGAGAGAGAGAGAGAGAGAGAGAGGGTAGATAGCTAGATAGATAGATGGATGCATGTATGTATGGATGGATGGATGGTTGGATAGATAGATAGATAGATAGATAGATAGATAGATAGATAGATAGATAACTGGACACACAGAGATGGAGTTTGTGTTTGCGTATGCGTGTGTGTGTGCGTGTGTGTGTGTATTTATGTATGTGTGCGTGTGCGCGCGTGGTACATGAGCCCGTGTGTGTTCCTGTTCGTATGAACATGTTTTTTTTTCTAAACTGGATTATTATTAATACGGTTAGGAACCAGATAACAATGGGTCATTGTTGGCCATTCTCCGACTCTTCTTATTCGAGTTTGCATATCTTTCTATAGAATTATAATTAATATCTAATATTTGTATAGAAGGTCTAACGTTAGTACCGACTGTGATGTATAGATGATAACATTATCACCTCTGAGCACATTTCATTTTGTAATATAATAACAATAAACTTCCACTTAATATCGTATAACGGTAATTCTAACATCGCTTCCTGTTTCATAAATGAAGACGTCCAGTCGAGAATACCGTACACAAATCTAGCGAAAATACCTTCTACGGCTTGTTAGATGTATTCATATATAAATCAATGATTACCTTGATACATACTGTTAAAATCAATATATTGATGTTATATAAAGATCTTATAAAACACAACTGAAATCAACCTTCGGTTCGGTTTTCTCATCGTCCTTACCGACAACTAACCGATAGCCCGCTCCATTAGCCACTTATTTATTATTTATTATTCATAACTATAACAGTTTGGCGCTTCATCAACCACCACAATTCCACGTTAAACTGTTAAGCTTTATCAATAGCCATCATAGCGCTGGGACCGGTCGTCTGCTTCTTTAACGAAAAACCCGGATATCATGTGCCAACACGAAATATCCCGATAACGGCAAACGACGCCTGCGCAGAACAAGCGCCGGAACAAGCGATTCTTATGCCATAAACCGTTGTTTTATGGCAGCCATAAGATATATCGGCGTATGTTGGAAGGAAGCAATAAGCTACGTTTTATGAACAATCGAACGGCTTCCAGCTTATCTACCGTCTATCGTTTAGGGCCAGCCTTCCCGACGCTCGTGTAAACAGGGCAAAGAAACGCTGAAATATTAATAGAAATGCATTATTGCCCGTTGCGCCTCTAAATAACCAGTCGGTTCGGCTCGAGCCTAACTCCTCTCGGCCCCGAAATGAATGCGCGTTCTCGACGCGCTAAGTCAATCCCGTTTGGAGGCGGGCGATATTCCACGGAATGCGATTAAATATTCACGTCGACATCGAAGGGGAAGGCGGAGGGAATACGCCTGCCATTCGCGAAGAGGCGATGCATCACGTTAAGTTAATGAGGCTTCGCAGGTAAAACATAACGGGCCATTCGTCTAGGACAGGATTGATTCCCGACAATTGACCGGCTGAATTATCCATCGATATTCAGCCATATATCCTCCCAATCTCCGGATCGCAAATCCCTAACGTTCCGGAGCTGATTGGTGAATGCGCAATAACGGGGTTTTTTTTGGGACAAAGACCACCACCACGACCACCAGCACCAGCACCATGACGATCTTTATCATTATTATCATCTTCTTCATCGTCATCAGCAGCATCACCAACAGTCACAACATCACTACCACCCCCACCCCCCCATTTTCATCATCTTCATTATCAGCATCACTACAACTAACGCCAATTCCATTATCGTCATCATTTATCATCATTAATGTTGGTACTTGTCGCCGCTGGTCCATAAATCATGCCAACTGACGTCAGAGTGCACCTAAAAGTAAATAAATTAAAACTGTTAAACTTTCTCACCAATATAAGACGAAAAATATGGTTATTAATATAATATATAAATATCAACGGTTAAAGGTCATATTGATATTGGGGCCTCTCATTAGAAAATAAGGTTCCTAGTTGGGTATAGAAATATGATCATCATAATAAAATGTTATACACAAAGTAACACACGATATATGTGTAATCGATCATATCAGTTATAAGTGCACAATTTGAGTGTATCGTGTTGCGAACCATTTTTATTGAGTTATTGTTCTTAACTAGCTTATTGAGGGGTTAAAACGTACTGATAAATGTTGTTGTTTATGCTCATTTTAGTGCATACGGTGGACGGGCTAAATGCACATTTAAAATTATACTGGAATAGATCATTTTAAACTCTATGTATCTGTTTGACGAGTCCGTGAAAAGTTCAGCGAATTATCGATTTTGTGGCTGACATTATGGGTGTGTGATATACCTTGAAACAGGATAATCGGTCGCTAATTCCAGAAATCCTTTCATTCTCCCATTACCTGAGGCCCTATTATTTAATTCGCTAATTGACGATGCCAGGATACTGAAATATAAAATGTGTCAAGATATATTTGTCCAATAAGGTGATCAGGTTCATCAATCAAACTATCGATAAAGCAGGTGTCAGAAGGTACGATAGACGAACCTGATTATGATTGAATTGTTAATATATAATTACTACTTCTACTACTACTACTACTGATACTACTATTACTATTACCAAGTATTCTGTGTGTGTGTGTGGATGTGTGTGGATGTGCGTGTGTGTGTGTGTGTTGTATGTATGTATGTATATGTGTGTGTGTGTGTGTGTGTGTGTGTGTGTGTGTGTGTGTGTGTGTGTGTGTGTGTGTGTGTGTGTGTGTGTGTGTGTGTGTGTGTGTCCTCTAAAGACACGATACCTAATTATTACATTTCCTGGCCGCATTTCACATAACAGTGAGACAAAACAGAGTTACAGTCATCCGGTAACCGGAATAGACGGATGACCACCTTAATTGGGTAGCGGCTAATCCAGGTCTTACTGTATCTTATTTATTATGAAGAGCAATTGTAACGCCGCGTATCCGTCATCGTGGCGAGTCTAACCTGATTTCTGTCTAACCTTCGTCTGAAACAGTTTGAACAAACAACGAACAGATATCTCTAATCGGGAGTGTTGATGGTTCTGAACGGAGATATAAGTGGACGATTTGCCGGACTAAATAGAGGCCACGACATTCTCTGACTTGGTTGGCTGGCAGGTTGGTTGGCTGGTTGATTGGCTGGCTGGCTGGCTGCCACATTTTCGACGAAACATTCTGTTCTAGCCACGCGACAAGTGATCGTGTGTACTACACACAGTAGGCTCGGCTCCACACCATCACACCGTCTCTATATGGAGCTCTGTAATATTGGCTAGTTTATGGGTAGTCGTAAATGGTAATTGTTACGATGGAGTTGGTCATTAATCTGACTTAGGTTTATGAGAGTCGACCAGTGATTAATTCATTGGCGAAGATGTATGACGTAACGCACAATATCAATATATATATATATATATATATATATATATATATTCTTCCCTGTCTCAATTTTCCTCTCGTTTTGTCCTTCAATCAATCAACCAATCAATCAACCAATCAACCAAAAAAATCAATAAGTTAATATACCAATCTATATATCTACATATCGATCTATTTCTCAATTTTTTTGTGTGTGTGTGTTATATATATATATATATATATATATATATATATATATATATACTTAATTAACGAATCAACCAATCAATCAATTAATCAACAAATCAATCAATCGATCAATTGATATTCTGTTATATCTACGCGCGCGCGCACACACATACATATATATGCGTGCATGCATGCGTGCGTGCGTGCGTTCATGGGTACCTGTACGCGTTTACTAAGAAGCACAGCCGCCCATTCAGCAAACCAATCGGTAACACTCGATCGTCATTTGAGCAGAAACCAGTCTTAAGGCTTACTCTATCCTCAGTCAGTCCACCAACTTCATACTTAATATATCAAGCGGTAATAATTCCTCTGATGAGACTCATATATTATTTATTCCTTTTCCCGACCATTGTCTCCTGACAGACTAACACCATAGCAGCCTCCCGTCACAGCACGGTACACATTATGATAAAGCAAAAAGCTACGTTTATTGAGTGCCATAAACGTTTGTCAATTGTTACGATTGCATCAAGCATGAATAACTTACGTATTATTATCTAGACGTCTATTACGTCATCACTGGGTGTATATGCCTCTGTTTACGGGTATGCCAGACGCGGTGTGAGTAGTTAAGTCTGTCGGGAAAGGTTATTTGAAATGAAATCAGTCGGGATCTGTTAAGTACAGTATCTCTCTCTCTCTCTCTTCTCTCTCTCTTCTCTTTTTTCTCTATATATATATATATATATATATATATATATATATATATGGGGGGGTGCGGCAGGGTGTTTGTATGTGTGTTTTTAAGGTTTAGCTTTTACTGAAAATACAGCTCTGTACGCTATGGCCATGCTTTACTGTAGAAGTGCATATCTACATGAAATAAATGCAACTTCCCGGCAACCCCCCCCGTCCCACCCCAACACACACTGACACAGCGAATGACATTCTATATTTCCTATTTTTTCCCCGACTGAAAATATTATTTCTAATTCTGCGTGCAATATGGACGCCGTGACATTGGAGGTCAAGGTCCTTCTGAATTATTCTATGGGGAGAATTTACCAATTGTAAAGATCCTGTCATCTGGCTATCTATTGTATAATTCATATTTTCTCTTTATTACTTGTTGTTGTAAGCGGCCGAGGAACCAGGATAGCAACACGAACTAACAGTAGTCACTACTACCGATGATTGGAGAGAGTAGTGGAGAGAGATGTCTAGAACCAAAGGATACCAACACCTAGAGCTACCAAAAACATGAGCTACCATTAACTACAAATACCAGCAACTAGAGCTACCGAAAACTAGAGCTACCATTAAGTACAGATACCAACAGCTAAAGTTCCCATTAACTGGATATATCAATAACTAGGTTTATCAGTAGCTATGGCCCTCAACCAATAGAATTGTGATAACATATAGCAACCATTCAAAAATAAGACACGACGACGACGACGACAACAACAACAACAACTACAACAGCAATAACAGCGGCAACAAGAGAACTACCAAAAAAAGAGAGCTACTAGCCAGGATAACTACCACCTATAAGCATATAAAGCCATCAAGATATAGAAATACCAAATAGTAAAAGTATCAACTACCTAAACACACAACTACCACCGATGGCAGCTACCAGAGCCAATAGCCTCCAGAGATAACAACTACCAGAGTCGCCAGCTACCAAATTGACCAACTACCGTAGCTACTAGTTATTAGAGCTATCCGTTACCAGAGCCAGAAGAGTCCGAGTCCTGAGATCCATATATTACGATGGACGTGTGACGAAAACCTGGAAATAAGCTGTCATAAGACAGAGTTATATAAACAGGAAATATATTGGACAATAACGGATTGATAAAGTCATGTCAATTATAGTAAGGATATAGTTGTGTTATGATAGACGTATATATATATATATATATATATATATTGTGTGTGTGTGTGTGTGTGTGTGTTGTGTGTGTGTGTGTGTGTGTGTTAATGTGGGGGATGTCGTGCACCCTTTTATGTAAACAAACAAACAAATAAACAACCAAACCACACAAACAAATAAATAAACATCTACTATTATAAAACGCCAACTGTAATATGACCTTCACCTTGCTCGCTAAATCTGGCCACGTTTCACGTTATTAGGGTCAATCCTAATGGTCCATAGCATGAAGATGACATCACCAGCAGGACGTCTGTTCCAGGTCTGTTCCTCCTCATCAAAACATCAAGCGGTAAGATTTCCACAAGAACACCCTATTGCCTTTTGTTCTCGGTGACCAGACCTCATTAATACCGCCGACTCACTCCCCCCCCCCCACTAACTGACTAAGATGGATAACGATTGATCTTAGTCACGTGGTTGTTGTTCCGATAATATGGGACGATCCTGATGTTCAATATGACTTGTACCAAGGAATGTCAGAAAATCGGGATTTCAGGATCTGATGGCAGCAGGACGCCAGAACATCAGGAGAAAGACGCCACAACGTTATGTTGTCATAGGTTAAGGAAGGCAGTACTTCAGGAAATCGGGATTTGCGGACTTCAGGAATCTAGGACGTTGCTAAGCCAGAATGAAAGGATTTTAGACTTTTCAGGACGTCGAGAGGTTAGGACAATGAAATGTTAGAAGATCAGGAAGTAATGACATCAGGATATAACAACGTCAGAAAGTAATGACATCACAATATTAGGATATCAAGAAGTAATGACATCAAGATGTGAAAACGTCAGGAATTAATGACATCACAATATCAGGACATCAGGAAGTAATGACATCAGGATATTTCTATCTGAATGAAAGGGGGCGACAGGAAACTGATCCTGGTTAAATACACCAGGGAGTTTTCCTTTTTACAAATCCCGAAGACTGATATTGACGAAAGTCAGGAAGAAATTCCGGATCGCTATTAGATTCTGTGAACAGCCAGAACCAGCACCTCGTGGCTCAGTTAGAGAACGGGGAACAGAAAGTAAGAACATCTCGGTTAGAATCTAGAGCGCAATTCAACATTTATTTTTTATAGTCGGTTTCTGTCTAAACAACAACAATAACAACAACAACAAAATAACAACGGCAACAGCAAAACCACGAACGGCCAATAACAACAACGATAGAATAGAAACGAAAATAACAATAAAAACAATAGCAATTTTAGCGACATCTGTTGTTCTGTCAGCGATGGTTTGTTCTCGTAAATAGTAATTATCGAAGTACTTCTTTGTGGTAACAAGATTCGACCAAGCGGGAGGTGAATGGCTGCAAGTCACGTGGTATGATCATGAACGAACGCATAGTCACGTGATTTGACCACTCTGTCACTGTCCCTCTGTTGTGATGTCCGAAATTCGGGTTCTATTGTAGTACAGACCCCGTACCATCGGTAGTACGTCTTTGGAATGATACAGTAATTGTACAGCTATAATACTGTTGTACAGTATTCACTCCAATGTTCCGGATAATTACAGGAATGTTTTAAAATCTAGAATTTTGTCTAGAATAATACAAATTCCAATCGCTGTCCATGTAATGAATTATTTATTGAATCATAATGATAACGAATTGGGAGAATGATTACAAAATTGGTTACAATACTAGAACAATGTTAAAATAATATTTAGTATCGATTGATCAAAGTCAGCCGTTATTACTAACCCTTCTGGACCAATATGCTGCATTTGATATAGTTCTCTATGATGTGATTGTTTCACAATTGGAAGATATATTTGTGAGATAAAGCGCTTGAATGCCGTCAGTAATATTTAGAACAATACTCTCAAAGAGTGTCTCTTCGTGGTATTTTGTTTGATGACCTGTATTTGCTATCTTGTCTCCCGAATGGTTCATTTTTGGGTCTTCCGTTTTCATAAAGTACATTCTCCCGCTTGGCAATCACTGGACAGCGATATGGAGTTAACTATCTCTTGTGTGCTGATGACAGACAACC
>JAODUP010000218.1:115000-117500 GCA_025642065.1 Paralvinella palmiformis
TGCATATCATTTACATGTACATCTGTTTACATGCTCTCTCTCTCTCTCTCTCTTATATATATATATATAATATATATATATATATATATATATATATATATATATATATATATATATATATATATAATTCAGAAGACACCTGGACGGTTCAGTGTTTTTTAAATGTATTCTGTGTAGCCACGGCACAAGAACTAGTTAAGCCATTCGTCTTACAAAATGAAGCGACAATCATCCGTGATGTATGTCTAGCTTCAATGAGGTTAACTGGCTCCACCTGGTGGGCGACAACAGTTACTAGCCAGGGCAAGCCAGGCAGAGCCCTCTGTCGGTGCATAACAGCTGAACTCTGGTACCATTAAGATGTTGGTCGGTAGCAGAAACACGGCTCTTGTAGCTGTCATGGGTAAACGATTTACAGCCACCATAAATAGTAACTGCTACCGAATAGAAAAAGTGGTGACATGTATCGTGTTTATTGGCAGCGAGGCATATCTCTCTCTCTCTTAGAGATTATGCGCTAGTACGCGTATATGTGGTTTTGTACATCTATCTGTACGTGTCCTCGTGCGTGGGTGCATATTTATCTGTGTGTATGACGCATTGTTGTTGTTGTTGCAGTTGCTGTTTCTGCTGCTGTTTTGGCAGTAATCATCTATTTTGTCATTCTTGATGCTGTTGTCGTTGGTATTATATTTGTTGCCGCTGTTGTTCCTTCTGGTTAATTGTCGTTGGTATTGCTGTTGGTATTATGGTTGTTATAATTTTAACAAGATCACAAACATCCTACATATTAGAAATTGACACACCGATTAAGTGAATGATTTCTTCACACCTGGGACAAGACTGTGGGTAAGGTGGCAGATCCTGATAGGTAACTTGAATGGGACAATGGGACTTGACCCCAAACGTAGAGGTCTACCTTCTACGTTACAAGAGCACTGCAATTGTGAGGCTGACACACACACACACACACACACACACACACACACACACACACACACACACACACACACAACAGAGTGATTGAATGAGTGAATCAGTGAGTGAGTGAGTGAATCAGTGACAAAGAGAGAGAGAGAGAGAGAGAGAGAGAGAGAGAGAGAGAGAGAGAGAGAGAGAGATGGACAGGCAGACATGTATACAGACAGACAGCCTAACAAACGATCAGACGGACAGATGGATAAACAGACAAACAAACAGCTGGATAGACACACACACAGACAGACTAACCACCAAGGCGCAAGATGCCCTCCATCTTGATTCAGGAAGTCTGATATTCAGATTTCGTCCTCAATATTAAGAGTTCTTGAAGGTGAGTGATGGAAGGCGACAAATATATGAGGGTTGTGGCCGAGGTTTGAAGGTAATATGAAGGTTGATATAGTCAATAGCAGGTGATATGATCGGCTAATGATGGGTCTGTCATAACTCTTGACGGGGGGTGCTGTATAATGAAGCTAGTTAAATGTCGGCTCAGGTATATCTGATTGGCTTCATAACAGCTTGGGCACAGGCATATCGGTGCACACACACACACACACACACACACACACACACGTACACGCACACACACTTTACCCACATTTAGTATACATGCACATGCACAAATATACACAGAGACACGTACATGCACACACACACCCACACCAGACTTAGGGACTGGTGAGACATTACACGTCTCAGCAAGAAAAGTCGCCACTCTGGATTCAGTCCCCTGAAGAAACGTCCAGAGTTTGAATTCACGGTTCAAGATTATCTGTGCCTGTGCCTTATTATGCACAGCTAAACACAACACACACACACACACACACATATCACACAAACACGAACAGACACATACCCAATTACACACATCTACACATAAACACACAAACAAGAATCTACTCACATACAAAATACTCATGTTCACGCGTTCACATACATACATAGATATACATTAACTTTGTCGGTCTGTATATGTCTGTCTGTCTGTCAGTCTGTCTGTCTTTTGTGTGTCTGTCGGTCTATCTCTTTGTCTGTCTGTCTGTCTGTCCATGTAGTCGGCTTGGTTTTGGTTCCCAACCCAAAGGGATGATATTTCTTCATCATTTCACTCACAGTATGTCATCCGGTTAAAACCAATGAATTTCTCAACAGATAATCCATAATCCTTTCCAACCCCACCCCCTCAACCCGGGTTTTGAGCCTAGGATTGGACCACTTTATCTTTACTCATCCCATTAATAGGCAACAGTACATGAATTTGGTCTTTTGGTACCCCTATATCGTTAAACTCCTCCTTTTCAGATACTTCCAATAGGACAGAAAGAACCAGCCTCCCCCCCCCGCAAAACCCTATCCGGACTTACCATGTCGTAACCCAGTCTGGTAACGCTCTGTATTTATCAGTAGACCCCGTCAAGTTACGTCACTTGATGGATCACCAATATACACGAACGCCTACGGAACTGGGGAACTCCGGTGGAATTCCCATCGTACCTCTGTAACCAAAACAGATTGT
>JAODUP010000218.1:122500-175000 GCA_025642065.1 Paralvinella palmiformis
TTCTCTACTACTTCTATTACAACGATCACTGCTTAATAATAATAATAATAATAATAATAATAATAATAATAATAATAATATGAAATGATATGAAATGCTTCATCTAATGATCTTCTCCTGTCTTCCTACTCACAGTTGTACGATCATGCACAGACACACGCACTTGTGCATACCCTAATGCACAGACTTGACGATGTTACTGTAAACAGCACGATTATCGCGTACGGAGACAAAAAAGTGAAGAGTTCAACGAGCATATCTCGTCTTACAATTAGATATGTGAATATTGTCATTGTTAGCACCTGGCACCTGTAAGTTGTATATATAACTAACTTATATAATAACTAACACATCTGTATAGAGGCATGAAAATAACCTGTAACGTAGATAATAACACACACACACACACACACACACACAAATATATATATATATATATATATAGAGAGAGAGAGAGAGAGAGAGAGAGAGGGCGAAGTGTGTCTGTCTGTCTGTCTATCTGTCTCGCCAATAGTGCTAACTGTTATAAGTGTTTAAGAAGAAGTGACAATTTCAGTCGAGTGTCCCTGATGATGTCTATTGGTCGGCCATTAGGTATCCAGATGACGATAGTGAAGTAAGTAAAAGCTCGTTCTGTGTTCACGACACGTCGTTAGATCGTTAGACTTAATGAATAGCATCCGCAGAGACAGTAACTGGGCCACGTATACTGGGTCTGACACACTCTAGGTAAACTCTACAATACTGGTATACCCAGGAACTATCTCTCTCTCTCTCTTCTCCCCCTCCCCTCTCTGTCTCTCTCCCTCCCCATCGCCCCTCTCTCTCTCTCTCGCCTTTCTCTTCCTCGCTCCCTCTCTCGCTCCCTCTTTCTCACACCATCACCCCTCTCTCCCCCTCTCGCTCTCTCTTCCTACCTCCCTATTGCTTCCCCTCCCTCTCCTTCTCTCTCTCCCTCTGTTTATATATATATATATATATATATATATATATATATATATATATATATATAGTTTCTCCAATTTCCTATTCTATATATTCCTCTCTATCTGTGTTTTTCTTTGTCGTGTTTAGCATTTGTCTAAATCTATTCTCTTTTTTGTTCACTTCCCCATCCATTCTTTTATTTTTTCCCCACTATTTCTTCCCTCTCACTGCCTCAGCGTAATTCCTGATGCCGTCTGGATCGATCCCAGTCCCACGGCGACAAATCTGCGGCATTCTTCGGGATTGTCGAGGCGTTCCACGGACGCTCGTTATATGTCCTTATCTGTCCCGGATTGGTGGCCGAACGGGGATGGGGACGATCTGCCAAATCGGCGAATACAACATTCGGTAAATAGTCTGGCTGTCTCTGGGGTGGAGCCCTGGGCCGACTCCTCTGGGTGGCTTCTCCGTCCGATTCCCTGGGGATAGTCCTGGAAAACGTCGTCCCTACCCCCCAATATCCCTTCTCCGTTGCAGCACCCCTATTCGTCGCGTCCTCGGGTTCGTTCGGCCTCCACCTTTATCATCTCAAGGAGTCCCGTCTCACCGGGGCACATTACCCGGTCGCTTTGTAAATGTGCGATTGACCGAAGATCAAATTGAATTACCGACAAGATCTCTCTCACACACACACACACACACACACACACACACACACACACACACACACACACACACACCTCTCTCTCTCTCTCTCTCTCTCTCCTGAAGCTCGTCGCCCGCAAATGGGCGGCGGGGTAAAAGTGGCCGACGGGGTGCCTGCCTGAGCGGATATCCGCATATAAAGTGGCGCTAAACAATGCGGCGGCTAATATTTCCTCGTTCGCTATCGGGCCCCGCACCTCGGGCCTATTGATTCCGGCCATACCGGTTCGGACTGCACCACCGTCAAACTTACTCCCCAGCCACCCCGGAGAAATGAATCGATGGGGTGGGGTACACGGTATCCCCAGCATTCCAAGCCACACTTCCCCCCCCCCCAAGCCGCAGCATCCCGGGGCGTCAACTAACTTAGCCCAGTCGGACCGCTTTCCGATATTACGATAATTTGAATAATGAAAATCAATTGACGATGTGGGGCCACAACTAGGAGTTTTGTAAAGTAAACGGGTTGCTCGGGTCGGGAACTGGCGCTAGTGTTTGTACTGGATCTCTTATGATCTCGGGATCTCGGGATTTGTGGATTACACCAGAACAGTTGGTCTGCCAGTTCACCGCGGAAGGTAGACTGGATTTGGTTAGGTGATCATGGTGGTAATCATGATAGTGATCATGATGGTGATCTAACAGTAAATGGTGCCTTTGACGAAAACACGCAGGTACACACGCATGTACGTACTCGTTTTTATTCACTTGCTGGAGACGTTTGACCTTAGCGTAAACAGAAACAGAGATTTAAAGAAAACATTTAATCTATCTATCTATATATCTATTAATTTTTATTTTCTATCTATGCATCTATCTACCAGATATACACACAAGCACGCACACATATATGCACGTGCGCGCGCGCACACAAACACATATACACACACATATATATACACACACACGTACAAAGATTTAAGCACATACATAGAGACTTCTCATTATGAAATGTCGCTGATCTGAAGTAAGTCCTCGGATTTCGAGCGTTTTTTCACTCACTGCTAAAACACATAGGCACACACACGCATACGCACACAAACATACGCACACACGAGAGGCCGCCACTATCAACACCACTACTACCTCTGTTTCACATACAGATACACCGAGCTCTGCCCTGACAGAGCTGCAGCTGGTTAAGGCGACCGTCATGAACAGAACGAGGGAACGGAGAACGACGGGGCAGGCTAACAGGACACAGGCACACACACAGACACACACACACACAACAGAGAGAGAGAGAGAGAGAGAGAGAGAGAGAGAAGACACACACATACACACACATAGACACGCACAATCACACAGCGAGAGAATAACTCGGTGAGTCGAGCGAGAAGAGAGTAGACTCGTCACGCTAACGCCGTTAAGAACGGCTCGTAGAGGAGTTGGACAGGAGCACGTAAACGTCAACAAACTCCTAACACCAACCAACGGCACACCTTCATCCTCAGCCGTACAGGAATAACTCACATCTCCTCATCAGACTCCTCCTCCAGCCACCGAGATCCTCCGGGGAGGACCAGACTAGGAGAAGGCCTGGCGGCTGTGCCAGCAGTTCGTGTTGACGGCGTGGACCCACACCAGAGGGCCTCACTCAGTCGTGAGCTCTCTCTCTCCTACTCTCTGTGTGTCTGTGTGTCTCTCGTTAGTGGCCACATTCAGTAACCGTTTTGTCCCATGGACTAGATGCACGTCGACGATCATGGATTCTAAGCCATCCGGCGCCGGGATAACTCCAAGCTCCGTATTCTGGATTACGATCGCCTCTCTCCACCTCGTCGTCATATCCGGTGAGTAGAATTTGTTGCACCCGCCGCGGCTTCGTTTCGGGGACTTTGCCGGTTTGAGGTTTTTTCCAGTTTTGGTATCCTGTTCCTCAACTGTATACAACATCTCTGTTTTGTTGCGAGTTCTAATTTATTTTCTTATGATTGTGGGTCTTGTTAGCGTTTAGCTGTGATGACTACATAACGGATTTGTCGAGTTGTGTAGAGAATGAGTGAGTTAATGAGTTACTAAGTTAGTGTCAAATATTATTTAAGTAAGTAACTCAATAGGTGATTGAGTGAATGATTGCGTGAGTGATTGAGTGAATAATTGATTGATTGGTTGATTGATTGATTGATTGATTGAGTGATTGAGTGAGTGAGTGAGTGAGTGAGTGAGTGAGTGAGTGAGTGAGTGAGTGAGTGAGTGTGAGTGAGTGAGTGAGTGAGTGAGTGAGTGAGTGAGTGAGTGAGTGAGTGAGTGAGTGAGTGAGTGAGTGAGTGAGTGAGTGGGTGAGTGAGTGAGTGAGTGGGTGAGTGAGTGAGTGAGTGAGTAGCGACGGTCTTACGTAGAACCTATTGTAGAGGAATTACTGCCTTGCGAAATGAAATGATCGAATCGAAGTACTTTACAAACGATTGTAACATTCTATATACATGGACAATATCGAGATTCAATTCCGCGACCTGGATGTTTGTACTGCATCGCGTTACTAACTTTATCACGGTAGTACCGATTGTAGCTATAGAGTCACGAGTAAATAATGCATTATTTAAAATGAGTAATGTAGCCAGTAGGTGGCTTCGAATCAGGTACCTTATCTACTTCTCTGCGGCTGAGCCCTTGTATCCTACTGATTGTCGTCACCAAGTGAACCTTCCATGGTGCAAATACTCCCTGGATGAGTCGCACCGTCATCCACTAGCTGGCGTATCGTGTCTTACTTAAATCTGCCCTATAATACGTCTCATGCGATCACTTTAGATGTTCGGTTCTTGAGCAGATCACGTCTTTTAAGACCGGTTATGTCCTTCGGACATGGAGGATGCGACAAGGATGAGAGTTGAGGTTCTCAAACCTTTAGTGACCGAGGGCCCTTTATAAGATCAGAGAAGTGACGAACTAAGACAGCTGTAATATAGCTATATGTTGCCTGTTTAGTCAGCTGTAGACATGTATAGTGATTACGAGATATGTTGATAGGTAGTGATGAGTATTTGCGTTTGATGGATATTTGTATTACACGCTTTTTGCAAATAATAATACCAAAACAATTAAATGATAAATATCTAATTTTTGAGGAACTCGCGGACAGATCGCCACTGACTGATGAAGGTTCGCCGACCCACACTCTGAGAAACTACATACTAGAAGTGCCAGGTTCATCCATTGGTCTTTTCGGAAACGTTGGTCGTTCAGGCAGGCAGTCGTCCGGACAGCTTCCCGTCCATTAGCGTAGGTTGGAGATCACAAGGCTACGCTCTCTAGTTGTTGGTCGTAGTCGTAGCCTTGACGTTGTAGATCAGTGGTGTCGCTAAGAGGGACCGACGAGCCTCTGGGATGCCGCCGACGGCCCGCCGTTTCCCCGCTTTATGCGACGATTATGTCGAGCAATAACTCAATTTGATGCTCGCTCCTGCCTACCGTATTAGCCGAATATTTGTCGTCGACAGCACGCCGCATAAATCGCGCTTCCTCGGCCACAGCGAGCCGTCATGCGGGGGGGGGGATGATGGCAGTGAGCCGATGCTGGTGGTCTTTAGCGAAACACGGCACGCGCATGCAACTGCACGCACGCGCGGACACATGCACGTCGAAACGGAAGCGCGCAAGATGTTATTGCAAGGTGCAAATTACGGGCAGGGAGGGGGGTTTCTAGGAGTGAGGTTGCGCTCTCCCTGTTTTCCCGAACACGGGAAAACAGACTAAAAGCCTTGTACTCTGTGTCCGATGAGGCGGTAAATCTGTGGTTGAGAAGTCGTGATGAGGAGAAACGATAGCCGGCTTACGACTATCATACACTGAATTAGATATAAAGGACTAGTAGTAGGATTATCAGGGCGATAATGAGGAAAATAATGGCTCAATATATATAGGGCGCGTATATGTCGTTGTTGTTGTTATTATTGTTTGATTGTTCCAGTGGAGGACAACCGATGTGATGGATGGATATGGATGCAAATATATGTATATATAAGGATTTCAGACATTGAAGACACAATAACAATTCGAGACTCTTTATGATACTGCCTTTATACACAGACTAACACACACACACACACACACACACACACACACACACACACACACACACACACACACAACACACATATATATATATATATATATATATATATATGAGAGGGGGGACGGGGTGAACCCAAAACTACTCTCACAACTCCCCAATTTTAATGGAAATTAGCACACAACTAACACCGAAAATTAGCTATATTGCTTAAACATTCATGAAACGTTTAAGATATATCACGCGTATGCGATCCAGGGCGCATGTGTTTCTGTATGTGCATCGTCTGTAAACAAGGACGCGGTCGTTCCAGTTAGCAGTTCGTACAAAGTACCACGCCTTTTCTACGCTCGTTCTATTCCCCGACTACACCCGAATGTCTCCTACTTTATAATGGTGCCCGACTGGGGGCGTGATATTCGATTAAACCGAACCAGATTCGTGTTTAATTCAAACGGAGTTGAGCGACCAGAGGAAGATTAGCACCTCATCGGCTGACAGCTTTTAGTGGAACTTGGATTAACGGGTAATATGGATCGTGGTGAAAGATGGATTAATGGAAGGAGTGGTGGTCTGGTGGCTATGTTATGCTTGTGACTGGATTAAATAAGTGTGTGTATATGTATGTATGTATGTATATGTGTGTGTGTATGTATTGTGTGTGTATGTGTGTGTATATGTGTGTATGTATATGTATGTGTGTGTGTATGTATGTTGTGTGTGTGTGTGTGTGTGTGTGTGTGTGTGTGTGTGTGTGTGTGTGTGTGTGTGTGTGTGTGTGTGTGTGTGTGTGTGTGTGTGTGTTTATCTGATAGCCTGTATCTATATTTCTGCATATCAATGAGTCGAGTTGTGTATTCGTCGTCAATCTATGACAGTTCACGTGACCGACCATTACCACCACCCGCAACCGCATGCGGGGGCTCCCCGCCAGATGTCGCCTCGTACGGTGACCACTGAACGTCCGACAGCGGATGGTAACGTCCGAAATCCGGATTGAGCGCATCCGGCGCTTAATCGGGTACAAATCCGGGCACCGAAACATTGTTCGGCATGATTAAATCTCTCCCGGATCCGGGAATCAAACGACTGTGAGACAATATTTCACGGATGAAGGTCGCCTTAAATGGAGACACTCACTAACGAAATAACGCCGAAACCAAGACGACCGGAAGTCGGTTGACCCGGAAGTGATCCGGATAATAGATTTCCCTTTGTCAACAAGGCGATTGATTGCTAGATTCAACACGTAGTCAGCCCGCGGATCTGCGGTCTTGATATAGCCGCATCGAGAGTGAGAGGACGCGGCAAATTGCGGGTCGCGCGTCTAGAAGGCGGCCATTTTGTCTGAATACAGGCCGGACGTGGCCGGTACAATGTCTCTTTCGGTCCCAGTTGCTAATCACGGGTTCGGCGCACCTATAGACGAAATCGGCGAAACGATGGAATTAACTGTAGTCCCCGCCCCTCAAAGGTTTGGATGTGTGTGGGCTTCTTCTGGACTTCTAGCAATGCAGAAAATTAACCCCCCTCCCCTCCTTCGGCTGTGGGAAGGGGGGAGGCTTTCCATAGAATTCCACCAGTCAGTCCCCTTGTCCCCAATCAGCCTCCATCGTTGCTTTTCATGCGACGACGAGCGATTCGTTTAGACGACGACAAATAATGATAAATGATTGTTCGTTGTAGTCACCTCGCCGGGGTCCGGGCCGACGTTGGGCCGACGTTGGGCTGTGTGGCCGGCTACTTTGCGCCGGTCGAGATTTGTGGCTGATTTGCAATTCATAAGAAGCCCTAGTGAATGCATGTAACAACACGCCGCCAGGATTACGTCGACACACTGGTCGGACCCGGCCCAGCGCGCCGAGTTGGGATCCCGGTGCTGGGAGACAATAGCTCGAGCTTAGCACCGTCTAAAGAACTGGTTACGGCACGATCCGTCACCGGTTTACAATGGCGGGCAAAGGTCAAAGGGGCAATGGATCGGGCGGTGCCCGTGTTCGGTGGACACTATCAGCACCAGGCGTCTGGTGTCCGGGTTAGCTGGTCGCGGATGTCGGCAAACGGGACCGTCGTACTTCGGGTGTTCTGATGCTTAGATTATATAGATGCATATCTCGAGAAGTCGTCAGATGATGCCAACAGAAGTAGATGCATATCTCGAGAACTCGTCAGATGATGCCAACAGATGTAGATGCATATCTGATACGTTAAGTGCTCGAATCTGAATTGCAGAAAATGTTCCCAAAATGGATCCATTCCACCTCCACATGGTTAAAATGCGACTATGTAAGAGTGTGTGTGTGTGTGTGTGTGTGTGTGTGTGTGTGTGTGTGTGTGTGTGTGTGTGTGTGTGTGTGTGTGTGTGTGTGTGTGTGTGTGTTGTATGTTGTTTATTTTTGCTTCATAATTGCTGACCCGATCTAATCCCATCACAATTTATTTTTATCTATTTCACCGCGCGGTCTCTCTGAGCAGTTTAATTTAAGGCTTAATTAATTATTTCCTCTATCACCTTGGACAACTAACAGTCCAATGAAGATGCAATTTCCATTCTTATTTAGACAATTATTTTTCTATCTATGTTGAGTCTGTGTTCCTTATTAGCTTAGACTCTTGAACACTATAAAATTTCTTCTAATTCGCTAAAATCCCGAGGTTTGGCCTATTGATGGCATTGAACATCCAGATTTAGAAACCTTAAGGATATATGGATTCGGTAATGTATAAAACGAGATCAAAATGAGTTTCTTGTGAAAATTTCTTACCTCAAAAAGAGAAACCTTTTGAGGTAATTTATTCTGCACATTTATCAACTTTCAAAGTTGTCCAAGATTCTATGAGAAGGACACATCCAAGTAGCTAGAGGAACAAGTAGCTAGACAAACAAGTAGCTAGGGGAACAAATAGCTAGGGGAATAAATAGCTAGAGGAACAAGTAGCTATGGGAACAAATAGCTAGAGGAACAAGTAGCTAGGGGAACAAATAGCTAGAGGAACAAGTAGCTAAGGGAACCATTAGCTGGAGGAAAAGGTAGCTAAAAGACCAGTTGATGATCTCGATGGTCTGTGTACAAGTCTCTGATCCGGTAGGTAAAACAAACTCATTATTTGCGACGAAGGTACGTTCGCTGAATGGGAACAATAGGTGGCAGGCCGAAGTTGACCTTTTGAAATAATCCAGCGCCTCGTCGTGTTTCGGCACATCATGACATCGTACCCCAATCGGGATAATTCCTGATAGACAACTAGAACAGGGAAAACGCGAAGGCATTTAGCGATTGACCATTCCGCGGGTCGGCCATCCAACGTCCCGTGGGTATATCGTTCATGGGAGACATTTATCTCTTCAAGGAGAATTGATTAAAACATTTTTTCGGACAGTTTTCGGCCGGCCATGGCGGTGGGTCGCTGCGTGCTGGCGGGTCCTTTCAGTGTAAACAATGCCAAGAAGACGAGAGCCTTGGGACCGATGAGGAATGTTCTCCCCAAACATAATACCAATATGGCCGTCAGTCCAAGTGGGTGACCAAATCTCTGATCTCTTGTCTGAGAGAGATACTGTCGATGTGGTTAGTAGGGAAATAGTGGAGAAACTGAGAGAAAGAGAGAGAGAGAGAGAGAGAGAGAGAAAGAGAAATAGAGAGAGAGAGAGAGAGAAAGAGAGTGAGTCAGTGAGTGAGTGAGATGGGGGATAGCTCCGAAGTTTATAATATAATCCGGATGCCGAGGTCGTGTCCGTAGTTCAAGTCGCCAAACGCCCTCTCCTGGGTATCCCAACTCATCGAACCGATGCGCAAATAAATGGGATCTACTTGCCGGGAAGGCGTGAGGGAGGGGGGATGTTCGGACAGACGAGCGATTTCGTGAATGGCATGACCTTCGTCATGGGATTTAACTCTGGCTCACTCCACCAGGCCAAATTCAGAGCCAATTCGTAGTTAGCGTTGTATTAAAATCCGGGAGACCACTCAGGGATTTGCGTCGTTGGAAACAAAAACCGTAACTTTGTTTAATTCGACAAGTAAATTGATAAAGACAACGAGCATCTGTTAAATATCAGATGACTTTAAAGTGACACAATGGGGGGGGGGGGTGTTGGCCTGCCAAGGTCACGACACAATCCGGGCTTCAGGATTCGTTTCACACGACCACCCTTTTTTACTGTTACATCAGTCGGGGAGCAGATCCCAATTGATGCGGCGAGTTGCCCGCGGCCAACCGGAGAGAGAGAGAGAGTGAGTGAGTGAAAGAGCACATTAAGTTATCCGATCTGCCGATTCCTTCCCAGACCGCCTCTACGCCCCGGGTCGTCCTTCGACCACCAATGACCGGATCCTGGAACAAAGCCGAATATCCCCGGAGAATCCAGTACGCGGCCAGCTTAGACAGAAGCCGATAACGGGGCGCACCAAGAGGGGACCGGAAGGCGGAAATCTCTTTCCGACAGCGGCCACGAGGCCTAATGTCAGCGATAAGAACTCCGACGAGATTCACGACGATACAGCGATGGCAATATTCGCGGTAAACGAACCCCGAGACCAAGCGCACATTCCTCAGGGCTTAGTATTGAACCGCAGACCGAAAACAAGGGGAAGCCTCTTAAGTTGACCTTTCGGAAGTTGGGCCGGATTTGTGACACCAGAAACAAAAGGACGACGTCATCGAACCGGTTTTTGTAAAAGCCATTTCGTTCGCGTCACCGATATTAAACCGATACAGAGCTGGCTTGGTATGCGTTTCGCTGCTAAGTGAAATTAGCTTTATTGACCGACACGAGCCATTTGACCGTGTTGCTGAGTAACGAACGGCCGTCATCGGCCGGTCAATCGCCGGGGTGCACATGGATGTTAAATACTTCAAATGGAATTGATCCTCTGGCAGCTAAGAAAGGAATGAGAACGGCACGAAAGGGAGGGAAGGAGGGAGGAAGGAACGGATCGTTGATGTTACTGGGCTCTAACCGATGTTTTTGCAGTGAGCTGATTCCAGACTTTACTTCTATTAATTGGCGAAAACGTAGCCGGCAATTTCCACATTCATCTGGTAGAAAATCTGAGCGAAATCCGACCAAAAATAATGAATCACTTCCACGCTGAAACTTCCTGTAGATTTTTTCGGCAATCATCGTCATATTAAAATCGATGTTTTGCTCGTCTTCCCCATTAAATGATTGGATTTGGTCTTAAAAAGAACCGGCGCAAAACGTTCCGCTGTTTGTGTGGGTTTTTTATTCCCCGTGAAGAACACACTCTGACAGTTTCCATATATATTTGCTTGCCTTAGAATTGTTTCGCCGGAAAGGCAAACCTCGAAGTGTTTCTTGTTCAGAGATCATCGCTCGTTCTAAACGTCAACAATAAAAACAACGACGGATTCCCAATCTGGATCATTGGATAATATCGACAAAATTACTAACTACCACGAAATGCTTGAACGGCAAGTATGTTGTTTGGGGGGGAGAGAGAAGAGAGAGAGAGAGAGAGAGAGAGAGAGAGAGAGAGAGAGAGAGAGAGAGAGAGAACTCGGTGCAGACATGGAAAACTCGCCGAGACCAAAATAGACACCTCCGCAGAATGAAGAAGAACAATGGATGCCTCATTTTGTATAAAATCCGGAAGAGCCACTCCGCCGGTAAATCGTCTCCCGACAGTTCGTTCGAGATGTTTCTTGTTTGCCGAAGAATTTCCAACAAAAAAGGGCGAAGTATGATTTTAATTTTTATCGCAAACCGAAATAATCACTTTTGATTGTTTTTGTTTTTAGACCCGATCACTTGATGCCGGGATAATATTCGGCTCCTGAAATTGACGTTCCTCCCCCCCCGGAATCGCCTACTCATTGAGAGAGTTCGAAAAGATAAGAACCAGGAATATGTTAGAGTAAAACGATAGAATGACGGTATATCCACCGTGGAGCCAGCTGCGGTGTCTCTAAATCCGGACACCAATCCTCATGCTACATCCTGTGTTCCTGTATAATCTTATAAAACGATCATTTGTCGTCTTAAGACTGGATGAGATACGACGAAATACTTTGATCTGTAGTATCCAATTCCCCACCAACTTTAGAACCTATCTCAGATTACCATACCTATTCAGTTTGCCACAGCAGTATAGAAAGTGAGCTCCTTGCGCCATTTTAAATTGAGATGTATAAAGACTGAACGGCGTTGCCGAAACTGTTAACGCTAGTAGACAGACTCGAACCTAGAAACTTTTGTATTAACATCTTATACAGTAAAACCCGTGTCAGTTGTCTATTCCGGTCAGTTAATATTACTCTATAGTTCGTTGTTAGTGCTAACTATAAGACGTGTCGAAAATGTATCTAGACAAGTCACTTGTCTAATCCGACCACTATGGCTAGTGGTAGTGGTAGTAGTAATGATGATAATAATAATAATAACAATAATAATAATAATAATAATAATAATAATAGTGGCATATTTGTCGATACATTGGTTGATATGATGTATTGAAGAAAGAAATCTTTCTTCGTCAACTGACAATAAAGATAATTATTTTATTATTTAAACCTCCCCCGGGGGATGGGGGGGAGGCGTCGATTACTTGTCGTCATCATATGTTATGTTATCGTCAATGACATCTACGTCATCATGAACTCAGAGACAGACAACCGGAACACCTGACTTTGATGACATGTTAATGTCAAATCATCAGTCTCTACGGTCTACCGGATATTACGATTAGTCAACAAACTTCTTGGTTCAAATCCCGGTTTTGGTTAAGTCTGAAGGATGTTTCATCTTATACATCGACTGATTTTCTTTGGAAGACGCTTGGCCTAATTAGCCTACCGAGTGTGCCGAGTTGGCCCCTAAAGCTACAACATTCCGAATTTCCAATTTTCTCTCGCGACAAATTAGTCTCTTCCCGGGAAGAGGAACAATGGATACAAACATCAGTCGTATCTTCCTATAGACAACTAAATAAAGAAAAAAGATACTATCTATCTGGATCAACCAAAGCTATAAAGTAACATTTCTCGGCCCCTCGGCAACCGTACCACCAAAAATAGTTACATCAACAATTAATAAAGTAAGAACAGTTAAATATTGAGTGTCACTTCTACAGTTGTTATCTTTGGGAAGTCAGGAAAGTTCGCAACAACAACAACAACAACAACAATAACAACAACAACAAAAGCACAACGAAATAATCAACTATCGATCTTCCGGAGTGTTCACGTTGTCCAGTCTTCCATCAGTGCTTTGTGGTCTTCCTGGAACGTAATGGCACCAACCACTCTCCCCCCAACTCCATCCCCCGGAATCTGAGTTCATTAATCACTGTCAGACAAAACTGGTTTCATCTCTCTAATTAAAATCATCGTCAATCGTCCTTCCCTTAGGTAGTGTTAGTCTTTCTATTTAATGCGCGTGTAAGTGTGTTCGCGTTTTTGCGTGTGTTTGTGCGTGTGTGTTTGCGTGTGTGTGTGTGTGCGTGTGTGTGTGTGTGTTTTTGTTACTTATCCACCAAGTCACCTATTAACATTCACGTTTATGGTTGTCCTGAGATTAGCTCGGCTGTCTCCAAAATTTCACCTGTCACATTTCTGTCCCCTCGGCCTTTGTATACCTGTCTGTCCACTGACGAACACACCGCTAACACCTGGAACGAGGGATCAGCCGGTGAGAAGGGACCTGAGTCGTCCGTACCAATCAGGATCCTGTCTCTTTTCACACACACACACACACACACACACACACACACACACACACACACACACACACACACACACACACACACACACATATATGTATATATATATATATATATATATATATATATATATATATACACACATACATACACACACACACACATACATATACACACACCTATTTAATCCAGCCACAAGCATACCATAGCCACCAGACCACCACTCCTTCCATTAATCCATCTTTCACCACGATCCATATTACCCTTTAATCCAATGGGATTCTAAACCTGATCTGGATATGTGCCACACAGTGCTCTAACCACTACGCCATCGTGCCGCGCGCACACACACAATCTCTATCTGTTTATCTATCTATCTATCTATCTATCTATCTATCTAGTGTATTATATAGATATACACCCAATATTGGTTTCTAATCCAGTCGGTTGACAAGTCGATGACAATCCCGACTGTGTGTGTGTGTTGGGGGGGGGGGGTGATTGGGAGAGATATTTCGCCGGATCCTCCCCTGAGTTTAAATCGACTGTAAAACCAATTGTAGATGACATATATCAAGAGAATGCTATATTTATATTGACGGGGGCATATTTTATACTCAATATGATCGTCGTGTCATGGTCCCGGAGAAATGTATAGTGTGAAGCTAGACAATATAGGTACGTGTATAATTACGTATCTAGATATGTTTATATGTATAACTATATATATATATATATATATATATATATATATATATATATATATATATATATATATATATATATATATATATATAACTATATATATATATATATATATAACTATATATATATATATATATATATATAAATATATATATATATATATATATATATATATATATAATATATATATATATATATATATATATAACTATATATATATATATATAACTATATATATATATATATATATATATATATATATATATATATATATATATATATATATATATATATATATATATATATATGGATAGAGAGATCCTGAGTGCCCTATATAACCAGATTGTCATCAACTAAGCCAAAACCACGTCCAATCATCTTTCTCTTTCCAAGATGAGTCCACAGGCAATTAGACCTCTTACCTGGCTCGCTTACATCTAATATCCGGAACCGGAACCGGCCTTCATTATGGATGGGTACCTTAGACCTGGATCAAATGTTCCCGTCAGAGCCGGCAATCCATTCCGGAGAGGTCCGTCTCCCGGTTTGAGCGGTTGAAATCTTTACCATCCAATCAGAATATACGAGATCCAGGTGCCATCCGAGCAGATCTCTCATAATAAGTCGCTCGCCTCAAACTACATCACTCAACCGAAGCGAGCAATCTGGGAGATAGAAGACATAGGATGGCCTCACCTAGCAGATAGAAGAAACTGCTCTCGTAGAGGAAGATTTGTCCGTGACGTCCTGAAAGTCCCGTTTTGATGGTAGTTATGGACGCGGTGTGAGCGTACAATCGGAGGGATCCGTTAACTAGAAGTGATAGCCAACAGTACTGAGGATCGGTCCATAATTGGCAGAGGATGACTGTCACGATCCTTATCAGGCGTCGTCTTTCCATCAAATCTCAGGTATCTTTTTTGGTTTTATTTAATTGATTTTATAGAGCGTATCCGGACAAGGTTGAAGAGCCATTTTGACATTCTGAATGTTTACAAGCCCCCCCCCCTCCTGCGGTATGTGTGGATCTGTATAATACGACGGTGCCATAAACTAACACCGACATATCGTTTCGAGCCTTTAGTAGACCAATTACACCACAAACTCACAAACTGTTGGCAGGAATAGAAACGAGACTCGGTGTGTCATCAGATGTGCCATCAGATGTGTTATCAGATGTGCCATCAGATGTGCCATCAGATGGTCTTTGTCACGAAGGCGCCATGAACAAACTAGTAAAATCATATCTACTTCCGGTGTAATCGCCGCGAATTTGATATATATATATATATATATATATATATATATATATATATATATATATACCATCTTCATCTCTTTATCATCAACCCGATTGACTTGAATAGCTTGTAACGTTCAAGTTTCAAATATAAGAATGATCGAAACACGGATCCGATCTGGAGTTTCGTCTGGATCATTGTAAGCATTCGTACTCGATTCAGTTGACTCGTACATTGGAGTTCGGCTTTAAAGCGCATATTTTGCATAAAAGATCGATCGTGGATACGGAATCTACAACAAGTTATCATCGTCCAATCAATCAATCAATCAATCACACGAAATATCATGAAGAAAGAGGGAGTGGTTAGATTCGAACCTATAACCCACCTAATGACCCGAGCAACGCCACCTAACGACTAAGCCATCACGACAATCGGCAAATTGTTCTCGTCTCTTGGACGGGACATCGACGGAGTGAAGACAATGACAAGTAGCCAGAATATTAATGCGTGCCTACCGAGATGACAAGGTGGTCGCGGTTAGAACACTCCCCGCGGCGACGAGTGGCCGGATCTATATTACCGAAACACTTCGCTGACGGTGAATGGTCCACTGGACTTTGACAAACTTCTGTCTTTGGCATCAGAAAACGAGCCTCAGTCCAAATGACGATCGATGGTCGGTGTTCAGTTACGTCAGCTCCGTTAATTAGTTGTTCGTTTAAAGACGTAAGACGAATGCCATGGATTGGATATCGTAATGTTGAGCGCAGATGGAAGTCCTCGTCTTTTGGAGACAATGGGAACGCTTTTAGAGACGAGACTGCTCCGTTGCACCTCTGGAAATCGCCGAGTAAACTTCTCCAGACGTTCTCTAGGGGCAGCCCCCCCCCCCCACAACGGAGCGGTCCCAGTAGTGGGCTATGGGTCGTGCACGACACGGAGTGGTGGTACCCTTGCCGTGCCAGTCGAAGGGCATCGGAAGAGAGGAATGGAAAAGGTCATTTTTGAAGAGGACCTAAAACAAACATAACGCTTCTCTTCTGTGTATCTACTTCGGCAATCGATAGAAGACAACAGGACGCCTTAATTTAGGAGGGCGCTTATTGGAGATGGCAAACAAAAGTTCATCCGAACCCTATTAGTGCGGGTTTTTAAATATGTATGTGTGTGTGTGTGTGTGTGTGTGTGTATGTGTGTGTGTGTGTGTGTATGTGTGTGTGTGGGGGAGAACAAGAGTGTGTGTTTGTGTGTATGTGTGTCTGCGTGTGTCTATGTGTGCGTGTAAGGGAGAGAAAGAGACATAGGGGGTATGTGTATGTGTGTCCGTGTGTAAATTATTAATTTTATATTTATATATATTTGGTTCGGTTGCGTTTGTTGATTGGTTGTTTGTTTGTTTGGTTTGTTGATTGGTTGTTTGTTTGGTTTGTTGATTGGTTGTTTGTTTGGTTTGTTGATTGGTTGTTTTTCTGGGTTTTTGTTGTTTGGTTATTTGGTTGGTTTCTTTATTGGGTGTTTGTTTGGTTAATTGAATGATTGTTTGTTTGTGTGCTTTGTTTGTTTGTGTGCTTTGTTTGTTTGTGTGCTTTGTTGATTATTTTACTTGATTGGTTCGTTGGTAGGTTATTAACTCAATCAAAAATACAATTGCATATACAGATAAACAGATAAATAGCTATACACACACACAGAGACATATACTCAGAATAGACAAACGCGCTATTAACCCCCCCCACACACACACACCACACACACACACACACACAAACACAAACACACACACACACAAAATAGGTATCGATCGTGGCGCCACCTTGACCTGCTATCACCGGACTGCCAAACGAATGCGTCCCGATTTAAACTTTAATTGCTTTGTCTGATCCGGAATGATCACATTCTCCGATCCTGATGTCTCTGGACCCGCCGTTTTCGAGAAGACGAAGACATCTCCTGCTGTTGTGACCGAGATAACGCGTTATCTTGCCACATGTCTACTAGGTGAGCGTTATCTGAAGCTGGACACAGATGTCAACATTTGGTGACTGACTGACAGTTAACGGGACATCTCATTGACCACTGTACTCTTCTACTGATAGATGTGGTCGTATTGGCCAGATGTCATCTATCTACTGGATGATATGTTATTAGAGAAGGATGAATTTGGGATAATATTATATATATATATATATATATATATATATATATATATATATATATATATATATAATTGTATTTCATTCTCAAATGAAATAATTTTAGATTGTGTTACAACAATCCACATTGCAACAATCAGATATATATATATATATATATATATATATATATATATATATATATATATATATAATATCGGTCTCCAAGGCTAACAAACTCCACGAAATGTGACCAATATTTTCACCTCCAGTTACTCGAGATCCGCTGAGATCTGCCGAGATCTCCACAGATCCGCCCCGTTCAGCGACCAATAATATTTCAGTTTGGTGACAATACTTCATCCCCCCAGGAGACTTGGGGCTCCAATCATCCCTCTGTCGGCACGAAGACATTATTCAGTAATCCAGTCGAATTCTTCTCACCGTCTGGATATCGCCGAGTTCAGACTCACCACACACAAACTGATCCTGACAGGTGTAGGAACCGGATTAGAAATCATTCTCTCCTATACAGAATAGAGCGTATTCATGGGCTAATTGGTAACTCGGTTAGCCACAGACCTCTAGAACCCTGGGTTCAAATCTCGACCGAGCTCTATCTACAAGGTGTGTAATCTTTCACTTCGCTTCATTACCTCGGTGGGCCCCGGTTAGCCTACCAAATACACGAAATAGGCCGTGAAATAGCAACATTTCACATTTCCGACTTCAGGATATGCCCCAGAACTGACCTATCCGAGAAGTCCACAGTTCCGGTTACTGAGAAAGGGATCAGAAATGGTGAGTTGCTACTCCGGAATCGGGATATTAATATAATAATTTCCATGCCGTCAATGATCACTATTTCCTATAGTGTTGGTACATTTGTTAGTGGCTGATCGTGGTATTATTACAACACATCTCCACTTCTGTCCAAACTCGGCTATGGTTTGTTACCCTTCTGTCTCCGGGTGACAAATAGCACGTTCTGCCTCTGTCTTCTGGATCACTTGCAACGAGATAGATGCTTCTCTCGCTCCGGATCAAGGGGGGAAAGATCGGACTGATATGGCTGTCACTGATAACGTGGATCTCTGGGGATTGTCACGTCCGCCACTGCACATCAAAGGGTATGATTGTAACGCGGACATGGTATATGTGTGTCATGAAAGTGGCACCGTTGCGCCGTGGATTGTGTCGTGGATGTGTTCTGATTATGCATTGAATGTCGAGTGATTGGGACAAGAGTTTGGCAGCGATGTGTCTTAATTGTAACTCCGATGGATATTATAGGATTGTGTCGCAATTCCTACGTGGTTCTAGCATGAATTGGTCTTGATTGTGACTCCTCCGTGCAATCGATGCAGCATGATTGTCACACGATTACGCCATGAATATGTCTTAACTGGCAGTCATCATTTGGGGTGGTATCATGATCATGGGTTCAAAATTATAACAGTGTACACTGACATGAGGCACAGTTTGTCATGATCGTGGCATGATTATGAACTGAACCAAAGATAATTAAAGGCTAGTGCCGATATCGACGTGACAACGTTTTGACAGGTTCCGGACGTGAATGCTGCCATCTTTGACACACCCAAAGGCGCCATTTCCCAGCCCACCTTGGAGAAGGGAAATTTCCGGAACAGAAGTCCACAGTTGGATTACGGTGCGTCGCTTGTCAGCCGCATCACGTGATGTCACTTAGGTCACAGATGGGCACTGTTGTGACATCGTGTCTCTGTATCACGTGACTCAAACGCTTCCTTAATGGTATCTGATGAATAAAGCAAAAGAAAAAATAGTTGTAATGCCACTAAATATGGACTCTACAAGTCGGCATGAAATAACCATTGGGGAGAGAGAGAGAGAGAGAGAATGTGTGTCTGTGTGCGTGCGTGTGCGTGTGCGTGCGTGTGAGTATGCATGTGCGTGTGTTGTTTTACATAGTACAAAACCACGTTTAATTGAAGTACTATGTACAACAAACAACATTTAGTAACCATTGTCCCATCAATACATCCGTTGTTGGCGAAGTGTTTCATTAAGCAGTGAATCCACCAGGGGGTGTGGGGGTAGGCTGTGTGGGATGCCGCCTATCGGTGGAGAATTAAAGAGCGAGAAGCCATTGGATGAGATATCTGCCAGCTTCCGGTCTGTCGTTAATATCGGTGCCGATTTGTCAGTTTTCTCTCCGGCAGCGATTTGGCGAAGTTTAGAAGAAATCCGGCGTGGCCTGATGACGTGGTGCGCGGTGTGAAATGTTCCATCCATGTGCGGCGCAGCTATGATCGATTATTTCTGTGTGTCGTCTGCTCTAGATTGAGTATGATGGATGAAAAAATCTCCTTCCTCTTACATCGTCTGTCTCTAGGACCCACAACCACCCGCCATCTCCCCCCCTCTCTCTCCCCCCTCTCTGTCTGTCTGTCTGTCTGTCTGTCTCTGTCTCTCTCTCTCTCATCTCTCTCTCTCTCAATCCTTCCAACTTCTCCTACTCCATCGTCTCTCTATTTCTCTCTCTCTCACACACACACACACACATTCTCTCTCTCTCTCTCTCTCTCTCTCTCTCTCCCAGACACACGCACAGACACAAACACACACACACACACACACAAACACACACACACACACATACATACACACACACACACACACATCTCTCTCTCTCTCTCTCTCTCTCTTCTATCTATCTATCTATCTATCTATCTATCTCATTCTTGCTCTAACTCCCTCCAACTTCTCCTCCTCCATTATATATATATAATATATATATATATATATAAATATATATATATATATCCTTCCTTCCGCCGCCCCTCTTTCCCTCCTCTCTCTCTCTTCTCTTTAACAATCTCCCCCCCTCTCTCTCTCCGTCCCTTCATCTTTCCCTCCCCCTCTCTCTCTTCTCTTTAACAATCTCCCCCCTCTCTCTCCGTCCCTTCATCTTTCCACCCCCTAGCTATCCTACGTTCCCCAATCTCCCGGTCCCCACGTTCATGCCTCCCACCCCGTTGCCGTGCCAGACGATCCCAGTCCCAGCTGGATGATGCCACGACACATGATTTCCTCATCAATGAAAGCTTCCATGAGAATGTCGCTAATAGCTAACTGTGTCAAGTGTTAGATCAATATAGCGACGACAATTAGAACTAGTCTATCAGCACAATATCGTGTGTCGTAACAAGACATTAGCTAACCTGTAGATGACCCCACACGACCACGGTACTGAGAGATGTCTATTGTACGATCTGGATTAGTACTCTAGGTCTTCTAGGTGTCTAGTGATGGTGTCCAACAGTTTCTAGTGGTGTCTCCACGTTTGGTCGTCTCCCGTCATCTAGCTGTGTCCCAGGATCTCGTGATATTCTGATGTCTGGTGCAGCTGCCCCGGTTTTTGGTGATGTCTCGACGTCAAGTTGTGTCACAGTGTCTAGCGGTGTTCGAGTGTATCGTAGTAATTGAATATATTGTGCCAGCGCCCCGAGCGTTTGGCGATGTCCTGGTATCTACTGGTATCATGTTTGTTGTGGTATCTCAGTTACTAGCGTTGTTCGAGAGTTTAATGGTGTCTTGATTAGTGATCTTGTCACAATGTTTGGTGGTATCCCGATCTCTGGGCGGACCACCGTGTCCAACAGTGTCCCAGTGTATCCCGATGTTATTGTGTCTGGTGGTATTTGATGCCAGGTGCCGGTGTTCCTGTGTTTGCTGGTGAACTTATTGTCTGTGCGTATCACAGAGTCTGGCCTTCTTCCAGTATCTGTTGGTTTCCCGATGATCAGTGTCGGTGTCCCCGAGTCCGGCAATGTCCCGATCTTCTGGTTATATCTCAATCTTCACCCAACAAATGGCGGACTAATTCCTGAAGATTGTCCACAGGTCTAGCTAGTTATATGATTGTCGTTCCGAGTCTCTGGATGTGGCCCATTAGATGCAATTATCTAAAATGTTGAATGTATCCAGATTGCTAGATGCGTCCCGATAGTTGGCCGAGTCCCGATGGGTGGATACATTTGTCTCCCGATGGATGGTTGAAGCCTAATAGATATCCTTTTGAAATGGTCGTCCCCTTCCAGCGATAAGTGATAAAGTTCCCCCGCCGCCGTCGTTCCACAACATTCGTCCGTAGCGCTGCCATATGGTGGACAAAGAGACCGAGTTGCGGTGCCCCAGAGGCCGGGCCGTTTAGCGGCAGATGGACTGGCGGGCCATCATTATTTGGCAACAATCTAGCCTCATTACGAGCCCGTTAAACTGTCCCCGGAGTGTGTCACCGCTCGGGTCGTTTTCGAGTGACCGGGCCGGGCTGGACCGGGCCCAACTGTCGTTTAAATCGAACTCGGTGTTTACAGAGGGTCACAATTGAATGAAGACGTGCTCGGAATAAAGCGTCGCGACGTCGGCGACGACTCGGGTTTCGGCACCGTCCGCCAAATAATGGACCATCCATATGATTGGAAAGCTGATCAAAAAGCCATCAATCTCGGCGTAGAACTAGCGCCGCATTACTTGAATCATTAGCACCAAGACGAGATCGGGACACCGGTAAATGGCTCCAATCTCACCCTCTCACTCCGAGGAGGCTAATTGAAGCTAAGTTGAGCTGGAAGAGAACGTACCCAAACATCGAGTTTGTCCAAGGCCGAAATGGAGCGGGTCGGATCGGTCCTGGGCCGAAATGCCCCAAGATGAGTGGCTCTGGCTTGACGGAAGCCATTTTTGCGCCGTCGCGGCTTCGCGTAGAGGGAGGGGGTGACGCCCGAAGGCCATAACGCCGACCAATCTGGTTTAATAAAATCAAACGCGGCCGCCCGTCTCTTGCCCGGTTCAATCACTCCATGACAAAGTCCACCGCCCCTAGCGGCCCTCAATATCGCCCGACCTTTACTGAGATCTCTCAGTCCACTTATTATGGCACTAGCCTACACGGCACTTACATTAGACAGACCTCCTTGGGCCGGCAAAATCGTAGCAGCACGGGGTAGATGGGGGTAGGCGGTGAGGGAATTCAGTGAGGTGTGTGTGTGTGTGTGTGTGTGTGTGTGTGTGTGTGTGTGTGTGTGTGTGTGTGTGTGTGTGTGTGTGTGTGTGTGTGTGTGTGAGATGGACAGTTCTGGAGGATGGCAAGATGTCTCCAAAATACAACAGAGCCCATTATCGGTGTGTTACTGGAGCCGCTGAGGGACACCCGAAGCTGATTGGCACTCTCTCACTTTCTCTCTTGCTCTATCTATCCTGCTCCTGTGCTAGTTCGCTTTCGGTGCTCACCGCTATGGTTAACCGGACGAGCCAAAGCACTCTTCTCGGCTGTCGTGTTGACTCGACCGGCGTACCATTGTTTGGTTAGCAGTCCATTTTCTGATTGGCGATAACAGTCGCTTATGTCTGTCATCAACCAACTCGTTTAGCTGACAAACCTAATCATTGTTACACTTAAGGTACGCGCGCGCGCACACACGCACGCACACACAAACAAACACACAATCACACAAACACACTTTCGGACACATAAAACAGTGGGTAATAACCTCGTCATTTCGACGTCATCTGAATGTGATTGTGGTTGTAGCCAAGTGATAGAGTGTTGTCACTACAAGCCGATAGGGGCGCTAGGCTCGAACCCACTAACATGCTACTGTTGCGTCGCTTGTTTACCATTTGACTCAGTAGTAACTGGATATTATCTACTTGGATAAAGAAGAATGGGCTAATCAGTTAAGGATTTTTGTTAATTATATACCAATGACTGACAATATTTGCCTGATTTGCTCGTGATGACACCTTATTGTACCATACGGCAAGTTTAAATGAGTGATATATATTGTCTTAAACAGTATATATATATATATATATATATATATATATATGTTCTCCATGTGTGTGTGTGTGTGTAAGATTACATAATTGTATTGATGATGATGTTATAATAACAATAATGTAGATTTAATAGCTAAACTAGCCAAAGCAGTTCTTTCGTGATTTAAAAAAAATTTAAGTCAAACAAAATACTACAGAATTATACAGAATTACATAAAATTATACAGAATTTCACGTATTCTAAAATCCTAAATTTTCACCCTTTAACTTATTTGTGGAGATTTATATTAACGTGGAGTTATTGCCGTACAAAATATTTATATGACATGTTTTATCGCGATAAGAACACGAAAATGTATATGAAAGTTTAGATAGTTTAGTAAAATAAGATAATTCAAGGCAATTACCGTAAAGAGAGCTGCATTGTTTGCATTATCACAGATACATCACATTATTGTTACTGTGGAGTACATCATCACAGAATATTTGGGTTTGTTGTAATGGGATGGAACCTTATTTACAACAGCCAACCACGATAAGAGAAATAAAACCGAGGTGTGAACTAAAAATGGCGAATCTCGTTCAGGAACCACATACACGAGGTTATATAATCGGGAATTCATTGATTTCGCGAATTCGAAAACATGAATCTCGCCAAATAATGCGTATTTTTTTAGAGGGAATAAACCAAGCAGATTGTTGACTTAAAGATGAGTATAAACAGATGTGTTTTAGAGAGAACGTCTTATATACTGTCTCGTTGTTGCGACACTTCCGATGTTAGATGGCCAGATATTCCATTGAGTTTGGTCAGATATCCGACGTAATGCTTCGACCTTATCTGATCTAAGACGTCACTCGGGAGCCGACATATTCACTCTACTAGAGGATGGTATGGATATCAGGATGGCCGTATTTTGAAGCGATTAGCTCCCAGAAGATAATCATCATTTATACCGCAACAAAACCAAATGTAACGTCCTCGGTACAGTTATGGAGGCTTTGGACTGAAATGTGAAAACGAAAAGAAATAAAACCCTAACATCATCTAAACTATTTATTATTCTATTTTTAGAACGCTCCCTTTCCCAGCTAAATCCCGTCCAAGGGCGATATATGGATCTATTCGGAGCTTATACATTCTGGCCAGGGCTAAGAGAGACACGTACAGTCTGGTACAATCGGAAACTGCCCGGGGAGTATATTGTTATTTCGCTGCCAACTATCGCCGTGTAATCCACGATAATCTCTCTCGTAGTCCAATAGGGATCTTTCAAACGGATAATACTGCCGCTGGGCACGTAAAAGGTCAGTACATGGTCGGTGAATTTGAGCCGAGGATTCTGAAGTTTATAGCCACCGCTCTGACCACTGAGCTTGGTTCGCCTCCGTTGTATAGTTGGTAGCGCGTTGGACCACCGATCACTGCCACCCGTGTTCGAAACTCGGCGTGGACATATGTGAAGGGTGTTCCATCTTTGACTTCGCTTCATTACCTTTGGAGGTTGTTCGTCCCATTTAGCCGACATTGTGCAGAAAAGTGGCCGTAAAACATCAATCATCAGCATCATCATCATCATCTGAACACTGAGCTAAGAGGAATTCTTTAATTTAAGCGGGGGCAGGCAGATTATGAATTAACTAAAGTGTGCTAAATACCGGAAATATATCTAATAGTATTGCGGGTCAGAAGAGAATGAAACTTTAGTTTTCCCTGTTTACTGTCAGGTTACGAAAATGGTGAAATGCTTGACACTGAAAAGGGTGTACTTAAAAAACAATTCGTTGCTTCAAACCGAGACTAACATGTTTTACAGTCCAGTACAGTATCACCGATCTTCGACGCCGGTCACACAAAAAAAAATTATAAAGAGGGCAACCTCCACGGACACTTCCCCATCCACAGCTATCAATCGGATTCGAACAGAAAATGTGAGGGCTTGCAGCGTCAAACTCTAACCACTGTGTTATCGGATCACGCATGTTATAGGTAGTGTATGACACATAACAGTACGAGCGAGTGATGGAGCAGGCGCCATCTTGAAATATTAAACACGATAAGACTTTGATGTCGGGTTGACCTTTATCTTTATTATTGTTAATAGACACAAGATGAGAAACAACCAAATAAAACACAGTGTCCATTTAATTAAACACACACAACAATTCAATAAAGTTTTGTGGGTATTTGACAACATTTCATATAATTAAAACACAAAGTGTCCATTTAATTAAACACACACAATTTGAGTATTTGACAACATTTCATATAATTAAATGCGTAGTACTTAGGCCGATTACACGCTGAGTCAGCATCTACCTGTAAACGTAATTAATTATTCGTTAACAAATCACTTTCCTTTTGTTGGATTGGAACCTTTGGGTAACCTTGCCCCTTTCACCATAACACGTTCTCTTCAGAGGGTTAAAACGGACTTCTTTCCCTCCTTTCTGTCTTTCACGTCCGTGTCGTGTTAGTCTTTGCCTTTTCCAGCAGAACTTTGCCTTTTTGCGGAATTCCTTGAAATACGACTTCTGCTCACCTTCACAATTCGCATCAATGGCGGTCGTCGAATCTATTCTGATCCGCAAAACTACCGACAGTGCGTGTACGGACTACGTTACAGCCGAGATGGGGGCGCCACCGGCGGACTAGCTGCGTGGATGGTTCGACGAGAGGGGTCGACACCGGCGCGATGAATCAGCCCGGCAGAGCAAAAAACGCCGAAACATAATATAAACAATCCGGTGGCGTCCCTCGAGACGGGAAATGTAATAGAAATTCACCACTTCCTCGTGTAATCGTCCCCGGACCGAAACAAAACCATTATCCGGACACTGGACGGGCGACAGAGGGAAGTGATTTACATTTTAAATCGAGCAACTTTCGCTCCGGAAACGAACGAAGAGAGATGAGTTTTCTGCAGCATATTGTCGAGAATCACCATTTCTAATCTTCAGCGAAGAGTGACGTCTACATAATTATAAGAATTATTGTGATTGATTTGGCGCCGTAATTAAACTACACGCTAAACACTAAAAACGTAAATAATTATCTGATATTTATCTTGGAAAATAATTATCAAGGTTAAAACATTTTGAAACGATATTTGTATAAATTACTCCTTTGGTTAGTCTCGGTCTAACCGCGGAGATATGTTGTGGTCGATGGACTACTCTCCAGAGAAATTATATATACAGGCGACGTTTTTTTATTGATGGATGAAACACCTCTCACACCCAATTATTCCGGGAATTACAGGAATTACATTCGACCTTTTACAGTGAAATACTTCATTTAACCAATCTACTTTAGAAACAAAATTATTTAATCGCTGATATCTCAATGTGACCTTTGTTTGTGGGGTGTACTCATACCAAGTTGGGTTTCTCGGGTATATGTTTCAGAAGCGACCATTGCCAAGGGTCCACAAACCACTCACTCACTCATTCACTCACCCATTCACTCACTTACCCACTCAGCGACTACGTATGGTAATATTCCACCAATACAAATCTTAGCTACATTCGAACTATGTTCTAGGGGTTTTAGCCACTAAACTACTAGCACGCCCCCTATCCTTCGTTGAAAACGGTCAGCTAATAATAATGACCCATAGTAAATATAATGGTGTGTACCTAGTCTGTGTTAGTTATACGATATAAATATATATAGTCACGGAAAGCTAATTAAAAATAAATTGTTAAATACCAGAATTATTATATGTATTTAGATATAAATTTAAATAAAAATAATCCCGTTTTCAATTTTTTCCCTTATTTAAGGAGGGTTCTTCCTGCAGCCAACCCTCAAAAGAAAGCCGTTTATTAGAGTATCATAATTTAGTTAGTAATTTCTAACAAACATAAACAAATTAAAAATCCTCAAATACGAAACATTCTGGATATATTCCTGAACATTTACATCAAAAACATTGTGTATAATTACTCCACCTTGTTACTGCCAATTCTTCAAAAACATGGCCTATTCCGTATAACTGTATCGAACACGTGACGATATTTGCACCCGGATATTTCCGGATCGAGGTACACCGAGCCATCTTCTATCGCTATTTATGATTTTGAGGATTTGGCTTAAATTGTTTATAAATCCGGAGAAATAAACTGATTAACTCCAACATTATCACAAATAGACAGCGTACCTGGAACGATGATTGATGTCCGTTGATTGAGGACCTTATGTGTGTCGTCATTATCTTTGCGGTCCTTACCTGTGGCCATCCTTATATGGTAGTTACAAACTAGCATCCGTTATTAATTCATCACATAATGTTTAGTAATTCCTGTGTTTGTGGGATATGTTTCCTTAATAAGTTTCCCCTCAGGATATGTACCTGGTGTAACTAGTGGTGAGTCTAAACAAGTAAACACAACAACAACAACAACAACAACACAATGTTTGTGCTGAATAGTCAACTATTGTAATAATTGTATATAATTTATTTTAATGACGGTGTGTTGCGAAGGACTTTAAAGGACGATGCAAAACGGTCTGGAATAGGATCATAATCCATAGTTAGCCTTCCAATATTGTGGATTCATTTGGGGGGGGGGAGAGGGATGGATTAAGTGTAAGTCAGCCAATGGACAAGTGGAAAATAAACAGCTGATTGCTGGTTCCGAACTGGGGACCTTCAAACTTCTAGTCAAGCACTTTAACGTCGAGCTGCTACGATCACACACACGCGCACACACGCACACACATACAAACACACATACACACACAGGCACACATACACATACAAACACACACACACACACACATATATATATATATATATATATATATATATATATATATATATATATATATATACAAATTATCTACACATCATGACGCAGTGTAGCATCGACATTAGAGTCTACACATGTGACGTCATTGTAACTTATCTTAGTCATGATCAGTTTAATTTAGAAGTGCTCTAAATTAAAATAATTAATTGAATGAGTCAGTCGGTCAGTCAGTCGGTCAGTCAGTCAGTCAGTCAGTCAATCAGTCAGTTAACCAGTCAGTCAATCAGTCAGTCAATAAGTAAGTACGTCAGTCAGTCAGTCAAACCATCAGTGTCTCGTTCAGTCTCAGTACTGGCTACTTTCTCGGACATTTGCTTGAGGGTCAAGTCTATGGGGAAATGAAAGGATCATATGTAAATAATAATAATAATAATAATAATAATATAAACATCTAGCAATAGTATTCCTTATATGAAAGTATGTAGCCCAGGGCGCTAATAACTGCTTTGGGAGGGTAGAAGGTGGTGTTTCAATCAGCCAAGACCGATAATGAAGGTGGGTTAAATGATTGCTTGATGATTGATGTTTTACGGGGCCACTTTGTGGAGATGGTAGTCTAAATGGGCAGAGCGGCCTACAAAGGTAATGAAGCGAAGTCAAAGATGAAACACCCTTCAAATATGCCCACGCCGAGATACGAACTCAGGTGGTAGTGATATGTGATCCAACACGCTACCAGTTAGAACACCGAGCCGTCTTATGGTAGGTTACATAACGTGGTGGTCCAATCTCCAGTATAAACACCTTCTGATATTCTATCACTAATTATGAGTTTTGTAAGATTATAGTCAGGTATGTTGATTGTCACAGAATGGCATCTTGGCAAGGAATAAACCATCCAGGTATGTAATATCATACCAACATAATATATGTTAGTATATATGTCCAGTATACGCGGTAGTTCCATATTTAGACATATACTATCATTGCCCATTGAATATTATATAATCACCCATGTTCAGAGTACAACATAATGTGACTAACAACAGTTAAATAGGAAGTCAATATTATGAATAGGAACCAATTAAAAATGTATAACAATCGCAGTCGATTCCTGTTACTTGTGGTTTGCTAATTAGCGATCTAAGAAATGAAATGAAGCCGTTAAGTAATGACGTCCACCGTGACTTTACCTGAAGCCATGATAAACATTCTAATAAAATTGAAATATTTATTCATCAACATGTTCTAGGAATTGGTAAATCCTATTATTGGAATACGGAACCGTTAATTGAGCGGAAAAGTTGATAGCGGAAATCTTATAGGATCGAGGCAGCATTACAATGGTCAAAGATTTCCCTCTGGACGTGAGAGATTATGTTTATACTGGGAGTAGTATGATATAGACACCTTTATACGGGGATAACGATCTTCCTAGATGTCTTATCGGTTATGGGTCGTCTAATATATTAAAGATAGTTAACTCAAGCATTACTATGGTTTAGGGAGAACCATTTTATGAGAAGTGTATGTTCAATTGTTTAAATTAATCTCTCTCTTCCCCCCCCTCTCACTCTCTCTCTCTCTCTCTCTCTCTCTCTCTCTCTCTGTGTGTGTGTGTGTGTGTGTTGTGTGTCTGATAGTCTTCCTTGTTTCTACATAAGTGTCTATGTTATTGATTTACGTTGAAGGTTTCCACTATTTTATCACACGTGATCCGTGTGTTTATATTTTAAGTGTAGAACGACTTAATCATGACCGGTTATGTTAATTAGAACGTCATGTTATAAATAGAAAAGACTTGATATCTAATTTATGGATATCTGCTCAGAGCACTGGGATGACAAATAAATAGATAGATAGTTAAATATATAGATTTACATACATACATACATACATACATACATACATACATACATACATACATACATACATACATACATACATACATACATACAAACAAACAAACATACATACATACATACATACATACATACATACATACAAACATATAATACATACATACATACATACATACAAATTATTTAGGATATTTGTCCGGTTGATAACTTGGCGTCTAAAACAATAACTCAGTATTATATATATATATATATATATATATATATATATATATATATATATATATATATATATATAGAAAAAGAGAGAGAGAGAGAGAGAGAGAGATTATATTTTCATCACATCCTAACAGTCTAACTTTCCCAGCTTCATCATATTGGATGTTACAGGTCATGACCTATTGACATAGAACTATGATGTATTGAATCACTTTACATATGGGTACATATGTAGACATATATGTTCCTTTGGATTGAATTTTACATATATGTGTGTGGATGTGTGGCTGTTGGTGTGTATGTGTGGGCGTATCTATCTGTCTATATATCGATCTAGGTGTCTGTCTATTTATCTATATCTCAATCTATCTGTCTATCTATCCATCTATCTAGATATCTAGATAGCTAGATATTCCTTCATCTAACTATATGTATTCATGCGTTATTCAATAACAAACACACTTACGCGTGAAAACAAATAACAACAATAATAACGCCACCCTCACCACCACCCTCACCATCAACAACAACAACTATCACAACAACAACAACAACACGAATCATTAGTTATGAACTCTATCGTCTAGAAACTTGAAACGTCGTTGTTCCTAGCGGCCTTCATCGATTACGCCCCCCCCCCTCCTAACCCTTTGTCATCGCTATTGATGTGTCACCCGAACGACGACGACCATACAACAATAACAAGGGTTAATATTTATGGCCATACACAAATGGCCACTTTATGGAGAGCTGACGCCGTAACAATACATCACGAACGCAAAGCGAATTCAATGATCCTCGAAAGAAAATCCTTCCTAAATCGAAACCTAATCCAGAAATCGAGAAGCCTTCAATGATGTACTTGATACCCAATCCGGTGATAGATACCCGATTACTAATTATTATCGAACCATATCGGGTTCACCTGATAATAGACGATTTTAGTCTTGTTGTTGTTGCTTAATTGATGAAGAACACCTGTTGTAGATATTGATGGAGATATACGGTTATGAATTTGAACATCTTGATGGCTATAAATTATTGACGCATCCATTAAGCGTAACACCTGTCGTGTCGCTTAATAAGGTCAAATTTTGCCCAATTAAGACGATAGATAAGATTTCCTTTTGTGACATGACATTTTCCAATAACAAAGACGATACGTTATGTAAATGACGTGAGAACAAAATGTTCTGGTAAATAGTCTGAACATAAAATAGATAACTAAGGTAAGTCATCGGTACCCATCCAGTGCTACAGGTAATAAGACGACGAAATGTCACGATGAGTGTGTTTTATTCGTCGAATTCTTCACACTTCCACCGATCGGTATAACAAAATTAACGGTGATGACACTAGCGATGAAACGATCTGAATCAACATAACACATAAGATAAAACACGCCAGGTATCCCTCGCCTACATCAATGAGCGTATTTCATCAGGTGATGAGACGCCGAAACGTCGTGGCGACTCGTAGTCTTCCCGACATCCTCCGGTAGGCTAATCACGTGATGGCGCTCAACGAAACGGTCGATAATAGCAGCTCGGACGAACAGGGACAACCAAACCGGAGCCCAATACGGATCACCTTCCAGTCGACTTCTGGACAGACGATTAATCACATCTGTTCATACGACAGACGCCTAGCTACCGACCAGCGACCAAATTTTTGCGATTTCGTTGTCGTTTCGGATAGGGCTCCCTCATTCGGTCTACGGATCAGTCAGAGAGAGAGAGAGAGAGAGAGAGAGAGAGAGAGAGGAGAGAAAAATAAACAAACAACGCCCTACCCCCCCAACGCCCCCCCCCTTCCTCTAGCCCACAAACCCACAACCAGCGAGAGATGAGCCTTTGAAAGTCGCTTCTTATCTGTGTTATCTCTCGGATTGTTTAGACAATGATAGATTGTGATTTATTGCGCGGATTTATTTCCCGGATAGCGAGGTTTATATGGTCGCTTAACGAACTCGATCCCGACTGTTCTGGATCATAATGTGGGCGGAGATGGTCTTAAGGTTTTGTTTTAAGGACAAAAAGTCCGTCGATCGTTTGGACGAAAAAATGCAAATTATCCACGGTCCAGTTTTGTCCACGTGCTAATGTTTAAGACGGTGAATTAATGCACGCCGTGCATGGGCAAATTGTATTAATAGATATGCTTTTAAGGCAGGTTCTGGCCTCGATAGTTAGCTTTTCTGGAAGTAGTGCGCATCGTCCACTTGGTGGTGTTGTTATAATAAGACTTCTGGTTCAATTTGGGCCGGTAGTCTCAGCGACAGGTTTTACTAGATGATGATCTCTGGCCTAATGTGCCGCATCAAGTGGTCTTATAACGCGGATCATCCACTTTGGTAGGTTCCTAGACAGCTGACAGCACCATAGATGGCACGCTTTCGGGTGATCTTCTACGCCAGGTGGTCCGTATCTTCAGGCGGGTGGTAGTAGGGGCAGGTTCCTCCGTATATCGGTCAAGTTACGCCGTTTGCCGATGGTAAATAAAGACTAAGACGTATTGATTCCAGGTTTGGTGCCATTCTTTAGAAGGATCACTAAAAGCTTTGTCCTTAGAGAACATCAGATAGCGTATTGATCGCTCTAAGGTATTAACAATATTCAGGTGTTTCGCAGGAAAAGACAGAATGAGAGAGAGACTGGGAAGAGGTGTGGGGTAGAGAGAGAGAGAGAGAGAGAGAGAGAGAGAGAGAGAGAGAGAGAGAGAGAGAGAGAGAGAGAGAGAGAGAGAGAGAGAGAGAGAGAGAGAGAGAGAGAGAGAGAGAGAGAGAGAGAGAGAGAGATGAAGGGGGACCAGATTTAAATCTAATCTTATCTGAGATAAATTGCCCGATAAGCCGAGATTTCAATATTCGGCCACATAATAAAAGAGCTATTTACACCCGGTAGCAAATAGATCGGCTTTGTCCTCTAATAGGGCTGCTTTTTTCTCCACTAATTGAACAACGGATTTCAAACGTGGTTCGGTTGTTTGTTTGGATCTCCCCTCTCTCTCCCTCTCCTTCTCACCCCTTCTCCCCCTGTCCCCCTCTCTATCTCTCCCCCCTCTCTCTCTTTCGGTGGACGTTGTTATAACTAGATCGAACCACGCGAAATAAAGTGTATAGTATAGACTGGTTAACAAAAGGTCTTTGAGTGTGATTAACTTTGTCCTTTTATATTGTTCCTTCAATCAAACCTCTCAACCTTTCCCTTTTTAAAGATTCACCTTTTCTAATAACTATAAGATTAGTATGAATATATAATATATATATATATATATATATATATATATATATATATATATATATATACGTGCATGCATGTATGCGCGTATGTGCATGCATTCGTATGCGTGTGTGTGTGCATGTGTGTGTGTGTGTGTGTGTGTGTGTGTGTGTGTGTGTGTGTGTGTGTGTGTGTGTGTGTGTGAGAGAGAGAGAGAGAGAGAGAGAGTTTCTGTCTAATCCGCCATTCCCACCTTCTTGCACTTAGAAGATAACCTCGTTCCTATTTTATCCTATCCTATCCACGCCTTCTTGTTGTAATAATTCAACTTTTCTCTCCCACCTTCCTGGTTTCATGGTAGCGTCTTACCTTCTTCATATAGATGTATCACCTCGGTGTCGCGCTTCCTTGTCCTTATTCCCTTACATATTCTAATAATTATTCCTTACCTTCTTGTCTCAGATTGTCCTTCAATTTTTCACTTTAAATGCGCTTCTCGTTTTATTCAACCTATCTTCTTTTTGCTTCGAACGCCTTCATCATCTTCTTTCATCTGATAACCTACCACTCTACCCAAGGTCGTTAGGTATAACCTACCTTCTTCAGCCTTCTTGCTCCAGATATCATATTTCCTTCCTGGCCTTCTTTTCTCCTCATGCCCCATTCCCTATTCGCCGGCATGCATTTTTTTCTTCGTTTCTTCTATCTTCCTCGCGAAGGCCAAGAGAAGGTCGGGAAGCTTCCCAACCTTCTCTCGACCTTCGGGTTATCACCAGAGAACCATCGTGAAGGTTGGGAACTATTAGAAGTCCATTGTTTTTGTTATTGTAACAATAATCCGTGGACGATGTATGTCGTCATGGTTAGCTTTATGATATATTATCACTGATGCGGAAAGTATTGACCATTAATATAATGGACTCTATTAATGTTTACGAGTTGGCCACGCCATACAAATGGTCTGCTTACTGAGGGTATCTATAATCGGGGTTAGAGTTGTGTGTGTGTGTGTGCTCGTACGTATGTGTATGCATGCGTGCGTGCGTGCATGCGTGCGAGCGTGTGTATGAGTGTGAGGAGGGTGATGTGTGACATTATTCCTCATTTAATATGCTTTTTGTCGTGTAATTATTGTACCTTACCGAACAGTGATTACTACTATCACTATCATCATCACAATAACAACAGTAACAACAATATCAATATTAACAATAACAACAGCAACAACAACACCAACAACAATAATAATAATATTAATAATAATAATAATAGTACCAGTTAGGCCATGGAGGCGAGCTAGACGTTTGTACTAAAAATAAAAAAAATAAACATTACATATTCAAAACGGTCAATTACGTATTTATTAATAACAAGAAAAACAATAAAGTCAATTTGCTAAAGTGCCCTTAACAATAGGAGCTATTGAAATCCGCCGCAAAGGGTAAATCAGGTAATAAAATAGAATCTATATCTAGATATTTATAGAACCTATAGATCTAAATCAGAAGTTAGATATTGTCATACACAATGTACACAATACTGAATGAATCAAACACTAGTCAGAGTGTGTTGACCTTATGACATGTATTTGTGTGTAACTGTTGTCCATGTTGAGTTGAGATGAGTAGTAACGTATGTAAAATAAGTATCACCAGAAAGTTCAGAATATATATATATATATATATATATATATATATATATATATATATATATATATATATATATATATATAATTGGTCATGTAGGGTTGAACTATATGTAAATTCCGGACAATGTTAGAACTTGTTGCTAGTATTTAAATATTGAACATGTAAATGTATTTAGAACGCTTGCTGTGCACGGACTAAGTGAACTTGTTGTTGTGCACTTTGTAGGTGAAATGGGGAAACTACCTCTAGAGGCCCTTCACACTTAGATATGCCAGGTTTTGAACTCAGATGTTAGAAGTCTGTGGCCAGCCGCGTTACCAGTTTGTCCATAGAGACGTTTGAGCCTTGAAGATGATAATGCCATATATGTGTAAATATTGGCCAAGCAAGGTTGAGCTCGGTACCAATATGCAAATGAGGTTTAGCTTAGTCATTGTTGTCACCTTATTAATTAACTCAATGGCCGTAACGAGTAACTCAATATTAAATAAAACCACTCATTACTCAAGTATGTGCCCTACTTATGAAGCTATTTATTTATTCAGCACGGAAAATAGAAACAGTTTTACATTGAATATGATGGGGCGGGGATTTCCATGATCTAACTGGTAACGTATAGTTGGTAAACCGACCTTAGGCACCTGGGTTCAAACCCCAGCCTGCCTATGGCTGAAGGGTGTTTCATCTTAAACTTAACTTCATTACCTTTGAAGGTTTTTCGGTACATTTAGCCTACTGTGTAAACAAATATCAGGCTGCCTAAAATGTATATATTATTATTATTATTATTATAATTATTATTATTATTAATTGCATATCGCTTCAGGCGCTGAAGAGTACTGCATCACCGAGTCGCTGAAGGCTTCTTGCAAGGGCGAGTCTCAGGTCATCTTAATGGAGCATGCGCGTTACGGGCGGATGGAGTTAGGTCGGTGCGTGGCCAGGAACTTCGGTAATATCGGCTGTGCCAAGGACGTTCTGAATATAATGGATTATATGTGTTCTGGCCGGAAGTCGTGTGAGGTCAGCGTCTCCGACCCGGCTTTGGTGCGCACGCAGCCGTGTCCGTTAGACTTCTCGTCCTACTTGGAGGTCCAGTATCAGTGTATAGAAGGTAGGTATTGATGTGAGTGAGTGAGTGAGTGAGTGAGTGAATGAGTGAGAGAGAGAGAGAGAGAGGAGAGAGAGAGAGAGAGAGAGTGACTGAGTCAGTCAGTCAGTCAGTCAGTCGTATTTGTATAGCCTTGGCGCTGATCAGACGTTAGCGTCTCCTTGATGAAACGAGATGATCGAATGCAACATCTCAGAGGTATTCGAACGTGGATCTGAAGATCTGTACCCCCACTGCACTACGAACTGCGCTAGAATAGCGCTCTCATACAGCGTAGTTACAGTTGAACACATGCTAAATATCTTGTCTAATCCAGCCAAGAAAGTGTTTGGTAATTTTAAAAGTTAAAATCACGGCGATATGTAAAACACCATTATTATTATTATTATTATTATTATTATTATTATTATTATTATCTGTACAATCACAGGGATGTCTTGATTAAATCAATCACATGAACAGTTTAGTTGGTAAGTCAGGGGTCACGAGACGTGACTGGGATTAATTGTATTGATTACGCTTGATAAATGATGACACAATAATGTCAATATGTTATCTGTATACACCATATTTAGTCTGACTGATGTCTTAACTGACATCGCCTGAATGCCAACATTCGACACCTATTTACCATTCAGCACAAGACGCGTGACTTTCTTGTAGATCCCGATGTGACGTATTTCCGGTGTGGAATATGTCACTAATAGCATTGATTTTTCACGTAATACGACGAAATAGACATTAATTAACAATTTCCTTTTATGGCCGAGTGAATAGCGTTCCCTGTTTATGGTCATGGTATTTTGGGGTTTAGAGTTTGATCTCTCACGCGCCATTACTTTATGATAGGGCCCAGTCTAGCAACTGACGATGTATACTGGATGCCGGAATATGAAATAATATTCAAAATAATAAACTCGATTATATATCAATAGTCTCCGTGAAGAAGTTAATATTTCAATCTGTCATGTTATATCACAAAACCTATAACAACAGACCATTATTTTGGGTATATTTAGATCAGGATATCTTATTATGGGAACATGAAATGTTTGACGTTTTGCGGTCATTTTTTGTGCACAAAGCAAGATAAATGGTCCGAGCGACGTCCAAGGGAATGAAATCAAAGATGAAACATTCTTCAGATATGCCTTGGCCAAGATTTGAACTCGGGTGGTTGAGATATATGGGCAACCGCGCTACCAGTTAGATTGGGGAGGCGCCCTCCGATAATGAGCAAGCAGCGCTGCTGAGTTGCAGGGACTAGATGGTAGTGGTCATTTAAGCCAGTTGGTCGATTAGAACAGGTTCTGCTATGGGTACCAGCCTAAGATTCCACTTTAATTGCCGAAAACCTTTATAGTAAACCACTAATCTATGACGAATATCTAGACTACACTCGTTAGTGATAACCTTGTCTCAACAAAGTCATACTGACATAAAAAGATCAAGGTAGTCAAAGGAACCTTTTCAGTTTTAAGAACAATGGATTCCAACAAAAAAAATCGAATGTCCATCGAACAACTAATATGACCTATTATGATATTTTAATAACATTTTTTAATCAAAAGATATTTAATGTAATGGATTTTGAAGTGATCCATAGATCACTTATAGATTTTCTATAATACTCAGACTTGGTTTTCCTATTTTAAAACAAATTCTGAATGTTTGTCAGATCAAAGAATGGTTCCTTTAAAAAACAGTTCACTAAAAAAGATCGGTGTTATGGGGTAATGCTCTAAGGAATTAATTGCCGCTCTCAAATTTGTCATCATCGTCAACACAGTCTGCGTATACAAGTTCGGGTGAGTTTCTTAGGGTCGGCACTGGTCACTCCCGGGGGGGGTATGGGAAATCCCACAAAAACACAGACATCAATCGGATTCGAACACACAACCCGGAGCACCATTATGTATACAAGTAATAGCAGTAATAGCAGTTCTATTAGTAATAGCGGTAATAACAGTAATAGTAGTAATAACAGTAATATTAGTAATAACAGTAATAACAGTAATAGCAGTAATAACAGTAATAACAATAATAACAGTAATAGCAGTAATAACAGTAATAACATAACATTAATAGCAGTAATAACAGTAATAACAGTAATAACAATAATAACAATAATAACAGTAATAACAATAATAACAGTAATAACAGTAATAACAGTAATAGCAGTAATAACAGTAATAGTAGTAATATTAGTAATAACAGTAATAGCAGTAATAACAATAATAACAGCACTGAAACAACTTTTATTCAGGTGAAATCATATTATTATTTCAGCCTATCAAGCTGAGACAGTAAGGTATGACAGACAATCTGATACGTTTCGTGTCGTTTTCACCAAAAATGTGTTTTTCAGTGAATTGAACACATCTTTGGTTTCTCATATAAAATTCTTCATCGACTTAATCTTATTTAGAACAAGGTTCCTAGAATGTGCAGCAAGTTTATTATCATGGTTTATCTGATGTACTACGATGTCGATGTTTCTGTACTCTTGGGATCATCGATAAATATGAATTATGTACCGATAAGAGACAACTGTGTTTAACATCGGATACAGACAATGAATTGAAGATTCTCCTTCCTATCATATTTGTGGCATTGAATCCCCGATGGTGAAACGAATATTATCTAGCCTTAACCATACCAGCTGAGAAAAAGAAAACATTGGTAAATTTTTCCCTTTTCAAAATATATATATATATATATATATATATATATATATATATATATATATATATATATATATATATATATATATATATATATAAATTTAAAAAGAACCAGTGTAAAACATTTATATAGATCTGTTTACCACAATTTTAAACATATTTTTAATCTTAGACCATTCTTGATCAAATATGCGCTTGTTACAATGGTCAGTACCTTTGTTATATCTCGTATTGACTATCATAAGTCCAAGTTGTGTTGAACATTTAAATATAACATCAATCACCTTTACTTACTTCAAAATGATGTAACAGATACGGGGACAATTATTCTGAGCTATGGAAATAAATAAATTTATTTCAACTAATAACACCCATGACACATAACACCTCCTATAAAATCGTTTATCACAATTATCAGAATAATACAATTATAAAAGTACAGAGAAAAACAATTATAACTGTCTATCATAACCAATTAACACCTTTATATTTTCGCATGTTCTGACTAATATTACTAATAACACTTTTCTCACACTGTACTTGGACTTAAAGGGAAATATTTCGCTATCCTTGCTAAACAATACACGAATACATCATTATGCATCAGTCATACTTGTGGCAAATTATCCACGATGTAGTCGTATCTCAGTAATAAAAATAATAAACGTTTACTTATTTGAACAAAAACATTCAAACATTTCTAGATTAGTTTAACAGAAAACGAGACAACTTATGTAACAATACATTTCAGTTGACCTATAAACATCGAAATTTTATCATTTTAATGACAACGGATTAATTAATCGCTGATGTTCTGTTGACTTATTAAAATGTTGGTTGGTTTAATCTTAATAAGGTTAATAGAAAGTGTTAGTTCCTGAAGGTTTATCAGATGTATCACGTTTTTATTTGGTTTTCCACAAAGTTCATTTCTTTTAGTTCTTTGGTACACACTGCCTCTTTGAATCATTACACATCGATACATATCAACTCACTCTCTATCTATCCTATTTATCTATATATCTCCTTGTGTGTAGGATGCCCATGTGCGTGCGCATGGGAGGAAATCTCTGTGATGTTTTGTCACTAAGAAACTCATCCCGAAATTCCTGTGTATCCAGATCTAGACTACGGAGAGATTCTTTGTCTAGACTCGAGTCATATGACGATTGTACATTTGGTGCAACGTCTCATCCTCACCTCATCCTCCCCAATTTCATGCAACAGATTGTTGTTATTTGGCAAGTAAGATCAGCAGAATTATGATTCTCTTGACACCGAGATGTTTATATCTGTCTTCTAAATACATCTGTAACGTGGATTGTTTTCTTCATTCCCTTATTAAACTTTTAATAACATTTTATTTAGGAAATATATCTGTGAGTTAAATCACCGATGTGTGTGTGTGTGTGTGTGTATATATATATATATATATATATATGTGTTTTTTGTGTGTGTGTGTGTGTGTGTGTGTGTGTGTGTATATATATATATATATATATATATATGTATAAATGTGTGTGTGTGTGTGTGTGTGTGTGTATATATGTATATATATAAATATATATATATATTGTGTGTGTGTTTGTGTGGTGTAAAAAATATATAAAAATATATATAAAATGATATGTTGTGTGTGTGTGTTGTGTGTGTGTGTGTGTGTGTGTGTGTGTGTGTGTGTGTGTGTGTGTGTGTGTGTGTGTGTGTGTGTGTGTTTGTGTGTGTGTAAATGTTCATATAAAATTGTCTCTGCTAATGCTGATGATATCCAGCTTTTTAGAGATATGTACTAAAAAATCCGGAAAAGGGAATGAAATCAGATCCCAATTATAGACACACGAGCTGTAATAATCGATTACTGTCCAACAGAGAATGTTCATTGATGGCAGAATCAACAAGAGTCTGAATAAATAATTCGAACTGCGAACCTCTCGCCTTCTGTTTGACCACCATAGCGCTAAGCTAGCAATAACTGTTCAGCTGGCCGATCAAGTGAATGTTGATGATCATCATGTAGAGATACAGACATATAGATGATGGGCTACTCCTGATAGATATCAAGTGATCTGGTCTAAGCCTTATGCATTGATGGATGAAACATTCCACAAACCAAGGGGCGATACAGGAATTCCAACCCATCACCTGAATGCCTGTAGTAGTATACTCTACTAATTGGGCCACTGTAGCTCCTTCCTGGCAGCGAATTTCAACCAGTGGCTACCTGAATGGCCAGCAACCTGTTCTCGGGTACAACCGAGAACCTTCAAGCTTTCACTCAACCACAATATGCCTCGGCCAATGGTGAGCCGATGGCATGAGCCAATCCTTTGTTAGTTATCTTTTGACCAATTTATGGTTTTAAGAAGTGTATTTGTCATTTTGGCTGATTTAGCGACCATTTTAATATAGGTCTAGTCTTTGCACTTAAGAAGAAGAGATATAAATATGGCCACAACTTGGACTGATTGTGTGTGGTACAGTCTGTGTTAGTGTCGTCAATCTTCTAGATGTTGACAAACTACAATCAGAACACAAGGTTCAAATATATCTCGTAAAGGGTGGAGCCAGAATTATATATATGTATATATATATATATATATATATATATATATATATATATATATATATATAATAACCCATGATTCAACGTTGTCACCTGTCTATTGCGAACACCTGATGCCAATCTGTTGTCCTTGCTAATGATAAAGACAGGATGACTAGGTATTTGCCTAATCAAGTCTATGTATGCGTGTGTGTGTGTCGTGTGTGCTTGCGTGTGTGTTTGTGTGTGTGTTGAGTGAGTGACAGAGAGAGGGGGGCATGTAAATAGATGGATGAACTGATTTCTTCAGTAACCCCACCCCCACTCCATACTTCTGGACACAACAGTCAACTCATAACTCAGTCGGAAGAACCACCCTTAATAGTCCCACCCTCATAACACACCCTCATACAACTAGCAAGCGACCTCCCACCCTGCTCATCTCGGCCATTTGTAAACAACATGGCACCAAACTCCTCAATCTCAACCTCTTCACCTCATATGCCTCAGTCGGCTGACCTTAGCAATACCCGTACTGATCTATCACACTATACTATGATCATAAAACATCCGCGGCCCAGGAGGGATCCGCGACTTACATTATTGCTAATTGAGCACCTCGTCGACCTCTCGCCGTTCAGGATACGCGACGAAGCGGATCCGGATTGTTATAATTCTTCGACGGAATGATCAAAGCGGCATTCATCACGTCGGCTGGCCAATTCGGACACAAAAAACAAACCGTCCCAGAACGGTTCGTCTCGCAGACAATCGCCTCTAACACGTACGTACCGCTCATCGCATCGGTATTGCAGAATCCGGATATGTTGACTGAATTCGGACATTTTACAATTAATTGTTTCGATGTCCGAGGTACACTGGCACAAGTAAATAGTTATCATCAATAGTTAAGCATTACTTCATTAATTTCGATATAGCTATATGTATTACTTGGTTGGCGGACGTATTGGCCAACGGATGTTTTGGGCCGGACGTTTTGGCGTAAGACGTTTTGGTCAGCTGTTTTTTGAAGATAGGACGTTTTGGCCATATATAAAAAGCGAACAATATGTTTATTTCTGCACGGCTTCTCACAGTTACATATATTATATAGTGGCATGTATTAACTTATTTCTATGTCCTTGTTAATTGTTTAAATTGTATATGGTTTGGGATCCTGATTGTGTATTTTACTGTATGTCTCTTCAATACTATTGTGCAGGTTACTGTAATCATCTCCTAACTGGTTGTATTAATAAAAAAACAAATAAAACAAATTTGACCAAACGTCCTATCTTCAAATAATAGCTGGCCAAAACGTCTGTTGGCCAAAATGTCCTAGATTCGTCTTACTTACCTGTACTTTTTCAATCATTTTTGACAATAAACTAATACGATAATTGTTTTTTTGGTTTGGTTTTGAAAATAAAAGAGTTTATGTGGTTAAAACAGACCTAAATTGTCCTGGATGTAGTAAAAAATGTTTGTTTTAAAACATCTTTGAATATTACATGAAAAGTTGTCCATATGGGTAATTCGGATTAGCCACCGACCTCTGGCACGTGGATTTAAATCCGAGACTGGCCGTGTCTGAAGGGTGTTTCATCTTTCACTTGACCTAGTTGTTTTTAGAGATAATTTGGGCCATTTGGGCCTATTATATTCTCAAACGTCAAAAGTTCTCATTATACATGTCTTTATATATACATATGATAAGAGGTTAGCTAGATAAATGTTATCTTAAACGAGACACAGATGTCAGTATCTGGAGTTTGGAAGTTTGAGATATATCATCTACCACTGTACGCTTCTTCTTCCCATACATACTGGCCAATGTGTGTACGTGTGTGTGTGTGTGTGTGTGTGTGTGTGTGTGTTGTGTGTGTGTGTCGCGTGTGTGTGCGAGTGCAAATTCAGAAAATTCCGACAGGAGCAAACTAGACAAAAAAGAATGTTGTACTTTATGTATAGCAAACTATATCGACACGCTTCTAATTCATCATTACCATAATCATTGTGACCAGATATCACGATAAAGGTGAACGAGATAAACAATTTGGTGACATCTTAATTCCCTGAGGGGCATATTCTCACATTGAGCACTGAACCATAGACGTGTAATCCGTATTGAATCAGCGCCTCTCACTAGTCCATACATTTATTACTTACAAATCAACTTACACGTTTACCAAGCATGGAATCACTGGAATATTCGCGGATTCGATCCGGGATTCCCTGATCTTTTATTTTACCGCATTACCGTCGCACCACCCCCATCGATCCCCCCCTCCCCCCTCTTCTCAGACGCAAATTGGCTGTTATTGTTACAATGGCTGGCGGCAATGGGCACTGTGCGGCTAATGTTGACCATATTTAACAAAGAGGTCGACCTTGTTTCCGTAACCTCGCTGCTTCAGTGCTTCGCCTCTGGAGCGTTCAGGATTCAGAGAGCTTCTCCACTCCTGGATCCAGCTAGCCGTAACCGGACCGCCAAACATAGAATCTTCTTCGCCGAAGGCAAACCATTTGTTGAGCGTTCCTTATTTTTAATTTTGTTGATGAATCCGTCAGAACTTTTGTTTTCCTTGTATCTATATATCTGAGTCATCTGATGGCTGAACATTCTACTAAAATCGTTCGTCTTTTGAACACTCGGTCAAGGTTTCTCTTTATTGTTCTGTGTAAATGTTCTGGGGGGTTTCTCGAATAATTTATGTTTTACTCTGTTTTATGGAACGGATGGGAAAGGGAAATTAAATCATGGGGAATATTTCCAATTATTAAGCCAAAGTGTGTATCCATTTCTTTTTCGTGTTTTGTAATGACTATATTTTTTATTCTAGTGTTAGAGGGAGATTTCATGTGGCTTGGAGCATACCCTCAAATATTCCTCTTCATTTTTTGGAATATTTTAGGCTATAATTTAATTTGTTTCGGGTGTATATTTGAAAGTGAATTTAATCAGTTCATTTTTTAAAAGTATTTATTTATTTATTTATTCCGCGATGGCTTGATATTTTAGTCCGGTTTATTTTTATTGGGTGGGATGGGCAGTTGGACGAGTCTACTAGTGAATTGCCGCTTGGCGCTAAATTAAGGTTGTCAAGCGAGATATTCGAAGTAACGAGATTAGTGCGTGTGTTCCGGATCATTCCGGAGGTTTGTGACTGACATAAATCAGACGGAGGTTCGCCTGAATATTTGATGTCATAAGCGGCCCATGTCGGGATGTCAGCGAAATGACAACCGAAAATGGCGGAGGGCGACTTCCGATGACGATTGGCAGCGTCGGCGAAACGTCAAAGACGGAGAGACGAAAACAACAATAGCGTTTCCGGAACGGAAACCCAGTCACCAGAGGGCAGTGTGCACGCACGTGCCGCCTACCGGGAATTCGTTGAATCGAACTGGATTGGGTTTACTTTCACTTTCTTTGCGCCAGCAATGGCTTATTATATTATAGACATGAGACATTTTCCATTTTTAATTAGTTTCATTTCAATGACGACGGCTACGCTATATTCAATCATATTTCGGTATTTTTTCTTTTGATCCATGATATTCCTTCAAATTATTCTTATTTTATATACTGGTGTGTGTGTGTGAGCGTGCGTGCGTGCATGCGTGTATTTGAGAAGTTTGGAATAAAACAACGGCACAGATATTGATGTGATGTCACAAATGCCTCAGCATGAAAGGTCGCCTTCATGTGAAGATTCCCTGATGAATCGTCCAGAGTTTGACTTCTCAATTCAAGGTTATCTATGCCGGTACCTTATTTTATTCTGCTAAAACACTCATATACATCCTTACATACACGTGAGCAGGAGAACACACACACACATACACACACACACACTCACACACCACACACACACACACACACACACACTTTTATTATATATATATAATAATATATATATATATATATATATATATATATATATATATATATATATATATATGGAGATTATTAAGCGTCACATGGCCAATTCTAATGACAATAGTTCAATACCATCGTCGGTATGAGATCGTTAAGATACGAAATTGTTTCCGAAATTCGACCCCTCGTTCTCGGTTTTACGTTAGTCGACTGTGTTGACACCGGAAGTGGACATTTTACATAGTAAATTGTTCTGCCGCTTGGGTGCGTTATTCAGTTTCAGTCACGTGGTTATGACCGGCGAGGAGCCACTCGACGAGGTGGCGCCGTCGATCAAATCTATGACACTCCCCCCCCCCTGCGCGGGGCATAATTACGCAGCGCTTGGGAAAGTAGCACCTGCGCACCACGTGACCGAACGCGTCATCGTGATCGCCATCGACCTCCCATTGGTCCATGACTGCGTTAACCGGTCGTCGATGGGAACCGCAGCATATTATCGCTCGGCAAATGCCAGTTAATTGCCCGTAATAGAAATATTGATCCGGGATCCGTCGGGATACAGCCGGAGACTAAGGAGCTACCTCTATTATCGGTGACAAGCTTATCGGCTATTATCACTCGGCTACTGATTACCGGCTATCACCACCAGTCGATAAGCCATCATCATCACCATCACCAGCAGCAGCAACACCACGCCTAGGTGATGGGGCGATTATCACCTGGACGAACTGACCCGCCCACTCACACAGGTGGATCTAATTGTCGTAATAACAGTGGACCCCCCTCGCTCAGCTCTGAACAGACACCCAACGTCTAGAGGGAGATGTGGGATCCGCCTCGTACGACGACAGCCGGCTGTCTGTTCGCTTGTTGCTTGCTCTCTCTCTCTCTCTCTCTCTTTATATATATATATATATATATATATATATATATATATATATGTGTGTGTGTGTGTGGGGGGGTCGCATCTCTCTCTCTCTCTCTCTCTCTCTCTCTCTCTATCAGATCTCTCTCTCCCTATGGCATCTCTCTCTCTCTCTCTCTCTCTCTCTCTCTCTCTCTCTCTCTATCGCATCTCTCTCTCTCTCTCTCTCTCTCTCTAATTGTGACCCGAATGATGGCGGACACATTGTTGTCTTTTCTTCGGCTCGTTCCCGAACACGATCCATCCACGTTCGGCCCAGGCCAGATCGATAACGACACCTTCGCCCTAATGGTGTTCTCGCCTTCCAGTGAAAACTTCAGAGACGGCGAAGAGAACATCGTCTGCTCGCTAGATCTTTACAGTCAGGCGGTTATCTTGTTCTCTCTCTCTCTCTCTCTCCTCTCGACATTCGTCCCACGTCTTCGACGAACACGTCTCAAAGTCGTCCGCCCTCCACTCGTCGCCGATTGCACCTGTAATTATCGGATCGGAAATGAGAGGTAAATAGTTTGGCAGCATCTCGGTGCGACTAAACACCGCCACAAACAGTCATCATTCGAAGGTAGAATGTTGGCACGTCGACGAAATTTAATTGAGAATCTGATTGGCGAAAGCGAGATGTCGCAGCAAATTAACAGCCAGTTAATTATTGCGATAAATGGGCGAGTTGGTTCGAGAAATGAGGCAAATTTTGCAAATGAATCCACATTGATCGCTTCAAAATATAGCCATTTAGGGCAGACCTCTTAATGGAGGTAATAGTAAATGACTTAAGTATATTATATTTACGCTCAAATGACTGTTTCGTTCAGTCCCAAGATCTCACCTTATGGCTTATTACTGTAACAGAAGAATATAATATTAAACCCGGCTACATTAATGAAAACCTTAAAGTTTGTTGTTTTTAATTTTACCTCGACTTTGGAAAATTGATCATCTCTCACTCTCTCTCTCACTCACCCCCCCCCCTCTCTGTCTGTCGGTATAAATGTTTGACTTCTGGTATTCTCATTTTTACCATCACATTAAGTTTTAGTTTAGGAGTTCTAGCTAAGATAAGATAAGATAAAACTTTATTTCACTTCGGTAATACATATACAATGAATCTCACAGTATCATGGTGGCTGACCACTTCAAATGATGCTCCTGTATTTTTTTGTTTTTTGGGGGAGTGTGTGTCACTTATTCGAAGATGTACAGTTCCGTCTATCTAAGTGAGGGGGGGTGAGGTGTTGTTTTCTGCTGTCAATCATGATCATCTAAGATTGAGACAGGAAATAAGTTTTTAACATTTTCGTGTGTCGTTCCCGTTCCATGATTCTAGGTCGTGAAATAATTGAAATCAGGATAATCAGGATACAGTGGCACATATAACACCACGTATCCTGTGACTAGAATCCTGATGGTCGTCTTCGTTGTCAGTGATGACACACAAATTAAAGGACGTCCCTCACAGATACGGTCAACTTTAGAATGACCTGACCTTGTTTAAGCGAATTACCAGAAGTATTATAATAACACCTAGTTATTACGGAGATTATCCGGGATTATAGATTAACCATCGTATATTTGTGACTTATCAATAATAGGAATTATCGATGATTGATTGTACTCTATAATGACGTATAGACAATGATCGACTATCAAAGATTTATTATCACACATAAATAGGTCATCCTTTTGAGAGTTCGAAACTCGGAGAAAATCAATCAGTACTGGGCCCAGGACACACACACACACACACACACACACACACACACACACACACACACACACACACACACACACACACACACACACACACACACACACACACACACACACACACATAGACACACACACACACGCATACACACACACACACACTCTCTCTCTCTCTCTCTCTCTCTCTCTCTGATGACGTCACTAGACAAAATTACCGAGCACCAATGTCCGTGTTAAAACGAACAGAAGCGATGAGTCATAAGGGCTTTTTAACCATCTATAGTTTTTAATCAAAAGGAAAACATTTATTTCCGCGTTAAAAATATATTAAAAAATTATCCACATAAAAAGGTAATCCCTTTAATTATTAATAATATCAACACACATTTGATAAACTGAAATGATAAAATGTCAAGAATTAATCTTATTTACTGTTTTAACAAAGAATCGTGTATTTGGCTGGTTCTGTTGAACTCTTCCAGCCTCTATAAGTCGGTCCTATCATTAGTCAGTTATAGACGTGTCCTAATACTGATGATTTATAATCAACTTTCTGTCAGTACAATCATAATTTATTTGATCAGTAAGTTGATATTAATGGAGGGATGGCTGACTAAAGAGTGACGACACTTGGTGACCCTTTTGTCGTTTATTAACTCCATCTTAATGATCGGGGATTGTATAAATAATATGATGTAGTATACGACTAAATAGATGAAGTAGTAGAGGTTTACGAGATAAATTATGACAGCTTCTAGGTGATAACAGGTAAAGAAAATTATTTATAAACTCCTTCGGAAATAACTAGTAGATGTTTATAAATAGGCATTGTTTAGACTAAGCGTTACTTATATACCTCGATGTAAATACTAGAAATATAGCCTGTACAGAGATTCGAACCCTGATCCGGAGTTTTGAGCCCCAGATTTGTACCTGTTTCGCCGGGGGGAGCGCGCAAACTGTTTAAAGGAAACCTTTTTATCACATTATGATATATGATATATAATAAAAATTGTGTTATTCGCCTTTTGTCAATTGTAGTGCGTTATTTACACGTGCCGAAGTAGGCTATTTGCAGTGCATTCACTGCCTTGTGTTGTTTCCAGTCTGCAAGCCTTCACTGCAGTCCGGGTTATTTCCACTCCGTTATTCCGATCGTGTTATTCTCACAGTATAAGACTGGATTCGAAGTGCTTCATTCGGCCAGTCTCGTTATTCGACGAAAATTCCTCCTCATCGCAGAGCCACCACCACCAACAGCAGCATCAACAACAACAGCAACAACAACAACAACAACATCAACAACAAGCGTAAAAGCAGGATACATCAAGTTCTTGCCACTCAGCCTCATTAACAAACATTATGCAAACTGTTTGCATCTATTACAGCGACCAACCAAAAAACGACAATAATGTATTCAGTGTAATGATAATAAGTTACATTATCGCCCAAGTAATGCGGCCAACCTCATCCAGCCAATAAACACTTAGAGCTGCCGCCATAATTATCACCCACAATGCATCAGTCGTCGACAATATTTCATATCGTAAATTCGACACATACACGCACGACGCTTGTCGTGTGTTTCATCCGCAGAACGTTTACGTTTTATTCCAACTGGAAACGATATTGGGGGGTTTGTTTGATTGTTTTGGGGATGTTTATTTTTTGGTTTTGCTGTCGCCATTTAAGCATTTTATGTAGATCACTGTCGAGTGTTTCGGACGATAACGTCACGTGATCGCCTTCATACGGATAATGACCGTAATGCGGCCGTTCTAGTTGGTATTCGTGTTCGAGTCTGCGCAATAAGCTCGACTGACCGCATTAAACTTGCAGCAAGTCGGCGTGTAAGCTTCTTAAAATACACTTGTTTAAATTAGTCAATCTCTCGTATTCCTCCTCCTCTTACGTTAAGTAAATGCTTCTCGGTAGAACGAAATATGTCGTGCCGTGTCGTAGTTAGTTCAGTTTGACGTGCCATATAGAAACTTGGGTTAATTAAGATTATATATGAAAAGTTGTCGTTCTTGTTAAATTAATAATAATAATATTATTATTATTATTATTATTATTATTATTATTATTATTGTCATCATCATCATCATGTGAGCATGGTGACTGAGTGAAAAAGCAAAGGGTTAGAAATCCAGAATTTACAGATTCGAATCTACTTGTTCACCTGTTCATTCAGCCATAAATGATTACTTAGATTCACCTTATGGGTCAATGCCGACTACACGCATATAATTGGCACCCATGAAAAGTATACGCCCATGGCAATTGGTGACAAAACTCGATTGTATAGGTCTATATTCCAGGGCAGCAGTCATTCAATATCTGTAACTAATCAGACCTCCCCCGTAGCGTAGTTGGTGGCGCAATGAACTCTATGCCTCAAATTCGGGGTTCGAATCCCAGTGTGACCTGTCTTTCTATTGATCTTTCCTTTGATCATCTTATTTATATGATCAGTCCCATCTCGGCCATATATTCTAAACTAAACAAAGAAAGTACTCACTCAAACAGTGACTCGAGCTATTATTAAAAACGATACCTCCTTGATCTAACTGATCTTGCGCTTGGCTACATATCTCAACCATCTAAGTTCAAATCTCGAAGTGGCTATGTCTGAAGGGTGTTTCATCTTTCACTTCACTTCATTAACTTTGGAGGTGGTTCTGCCCATTTAGCGTACCATCTCCATAAAAGTGGTCATAAAATATCAAACCGATATATAAAATATTATTTTCACGAATTAATACCTGGAGATCAATGTTTACAAGAAGAGTTTAATAACTGCTTCTGGATTTGGTGCGTTTTATTTAAATATAATTTAGGAATGTCGGGGATATTTTCGCAATATTATACCAAAGGTATCTTGAAAAATATTTATATGTCGTTAAAGTATAATTTGAAACCAAATGAAATGGCTTACCGTTAAGTGATACCATTTTCTTCAAGGTCCCCCCCCCCCCGTGTTGGTGATATCTTATCAATATTCAAACTTAGTATGACGTCTATACGTTTATTACAAAATATACATTGATCCTCAAAAGAAAATATCTGCGCATTTCGATGGTTAGCTAAAAATATTGCTGAACACAAGCATATATTCCTTCTGAATATAGTTCTATATGTTGGATATAACCAAACAAAATGTTCTTGACAAAGGTCAGTAATATATATATATATATATATATATATATATATATATTCCCCTTTAAAGGGGCGAAACATTTGAATGACAGTTTGAATGCAAAATTTCATCGCCAGTGTCAAACAGAGAATTGCGGAAGAACATCTTTATTATCCAGAATGTTCCATATAATTCGAAATATAAATATGATTTTGCTGACAATTATTTTACTATTCAGTACTCCAACTTCCTCGCGAGGCATGTAAACACGATGGTCGTCATATCCAGAGTCAGAGAGTCGGCTTTCTGTCGCCGTTGTCCTCTAAACATGTCCGACACGAGAAGAGGTGCCCTCTGGTGATAAAAGCCGAGCCCGGACAGCGGATATCGTTCACGTTGTACGACTTCGCCTTCCGGAACGAGACCGGGCCAAGGTTTAGTACCGAACAGTACTGTCAGCAGTACTTCGTCATTCGTGAACCGTTCGTCGGGAGCGACGTCACGATCTGCAGCGGCGACGAGCGAGAGCGCCCCCAGGTGTACATCTCGAGAACTCACGAGGTGGCCGTGGAGTTATCTGCCAAGAGCGACCAACCGACATTTATAATTAAATACGAAGGTAAACGAGGTTTTGTATATATACACACATATATATATATATATATATATATATATATATATATATATATATATATATATATAATATGCATTCTTTCATAGAGATACAAATTAATACAAGTGCTATGATAATAAAATCCTATATATTTTGTAAGCAGAGAAATAAATCGTTTTCTAAGAACTGTAAATAAACCATGTTAGACATTTATAAATATATGAATAAATAATTAAATGATATTATTTTCAGTTATTGGCTGTCCGCGGCTTAAAACGCCGGAAGGAACCGTAGTGACGTACAATGATGACGTCATCAAGGTTTCTTGTAACAACAGCCGGGAATCGTTCACGTTGAAATGTGTCAACAACACGTGGTTTGGCGAACTGAGGAACTGTTCTATACCAGGTCAGTGTCGGGTCCTCCATTCTTCAGTATTATATTTCTGTACGTCGATTTCTTGCTACGTTTGTAAACTGTTTGTGTCGGGATCTGTATAAGTGGACAGCAATTGATATTTATATGTATCATATCCGTATGCGAGCCAAAATAGATCCGTCAATCGTCGTGTTTAACCAGTTCATTATATTAACAACTAGGACGTACATACAGAGTTAAGAGTCAATATAATGATTTCAGATGTAGAACATTCAATTTCCCAAACGGAATAATAAGATGTCTATAAAGACGTGGATAGGATATAATTATATATATATATAATATATATATATATATATATATATATTATATATATATATATGTATAATAAGTGTGTGTGTGTGCGCGCGCGTGTGTGTGTGTGTGTGTGTGTGTACAGGTCTGTTCTAGACGCTCTATATGACGTAGATAAGGCTAAGGGTTCTGACTGGTTTACACTTTGCTCTCACTGGACCTGTACAATATGACACCGTCGTCAACCTTTCAGGGAGTATACCGTTCTAGCCATAAGTTACGGAT